>JAIUZE010002177.1:0-15580 GCA_022085475.1 Heliosperma pusillum
AAATAGAACCAATAGCCATTTCATGCAATACATTCCCAATAATGATCGTCATCACATTACAATTTGAATTATAAGATAAATTCTCATGTATATAATCTCAACGAATTCAATATGTTAAACATCTCAAGTACCATCACAAGTTAAGATTCCATTCCATAACACCATATTATGTGCATGCTCAATTTCACTTCAAATCATATTAACATGCAACATTGCATACCATTTCCATATCCTTTACAAATCATAATGTTCAATTAGTCATGTCGATTCCAACAATTCGTAACATACGTCCCATACAATCCCACACTCATCTCACACGCGTCATTTATTATCGTTATTAATATTATTATTATTTTGAAAACCTTTTGAAAATATTTACTTAGATCGGTCGATTCACGGGCGGTGAAGAGATATGAAGATCTAATCACCTATCCAAGAAGGAAACCCGCTCTGATACCACTTTGTAACACCCCCATAATCCGTTATATTTAAAAATAGAGTTTTCATGTAAATTCGGAATATGGATGTGTCACATTTGAACCAATTGTAGTAGAAGTATTTAAATCATGTAATTCAAAGGGGTAAATGTCCATGTGAATTAAAAACCAAAGAGTAAAATCCGATTACAACCAAATCCAAATGTTTGCGGAAGCGAATAAGTTTGAATAATGCAAAATAAAGATAATTGTCTTAAACATTGGTTTCCAATAAAACAATAACGCGTGCGCTCTCCCGTGGTTCCCACGTCCTAGTTCCTTGGATTACCTGTCACACGATCTGCTCTCACAATAGTGGTCATAGCAGTTCCAATTAAGGACAAAAACAAAAGAGGGTCAACAATAATGGTGAGTAAGGTAAACAATCCAAAAATAAATAAATAAGAGTTTTACTTAAAATTTAGAATTCATAAGAAAGTAGAATATCATTGAGAAGTTCAAGTTTCTAAATAAGGAAATCCGATCCAAAATAGTTAGTCCTTCCAAATCTTAAAACACTTTCCTTCGAAGAAAACATTTCTTCACTTTCTTTAGTAAGTAATGGATAAAGGCCGTATGGAGAGGATTCCCTCGCCCTAGTCCGGATAAGACGGGGTTCACCAAACCATGTACAATAACTGTCCAAAAATCCCGAGTGTGCACACCCCTCCAAGGGCAAACCCCAAGGAGGAAGATAAGAGGACGGGGTCTCGATCAACTAACCCCCACCAAAAGCTCTGTATAGGAGGTCCCCTTTTATTATTTGGGAACAACCTACCCCTCTACCAAAACCGTTCAAACCAAAAATCAAAACCATTTCCAAACAATTAAATCCATTTCTTGAGATTAACCATCTCCATAACTTGTACAAAAGATCAAACGGTTTTGGTTTTCAAACTCTTAAAAGTTATGAGTCCTTTATTATATATCAACATTTCAAGGGATGGAATAACATCAATAATTTTTCAATATTTCATCACAATAATCCAAACTTATAATAACAACCATTATAAACATTATACACAATATAACATTTGAAACAAAACTCAATAGTTCAAGAAAAGTGTATGGACAAGCGTTTCCCTTACCTTATGAGCTGGTCTAGATTTAAAGTTCCTCTTCTACAAATTCCGAGTCTACAATATACATAAAGTACTCGTTACTAAATTATTCAAGTCGGTCCTTAACTAGTTCAAATGGTTTTATGTATTTTACTCGGTTTTTGTTATGTTTCCATTTTGAACGTTTTGTTCCGAGTTTTATTCTTAAGAAAGCAAACTAAGTTCATGGTCAGAATATTTAAGAGTATTTTATCAAGTTGGTGCAGTTTAACAAGTTATAGCTTATACACTTGGTTTATACAAGTTCCTTATCTCATACATACTTTACGGTTTTACAGATTCTGAACAGTGACTTCAAAACATCATAACTACTTCATTACTTAACTTTTTGGGGTAAGATCAGTGAGGTTGGATTCCTTACGATGTCCTACAACTTTAAGTGTCAAATATTAACAGTCCAAAAACGACTCTAAGGCCTCTAAAATTGCTGTTTAGTAAAATGTGACGGTTTCTGAGTCACAGAAAGTCTTGGGCTGGTTCGGGTGTTTAAATAGTCGAAATATCGGTTTTCAAAAGGTCAACATGCATGTCTCTCATTAAAGTTTATCATAGTCAAATACCAAGAATTTATTTTTAGTATAACTTTATTTACTAGTGGTCTATTCGAAAATGGTAGATTCTCAACTATCAATCTAAAGAACAATATTTTATCAGATTTCCAGATTGTTATTTTGTGTTTCAAAAATCATATAAAATCAAATACTCAATCTTCTTGGACGAAACCAACTCCAATAGGTCTAGTATTTAGTCTACCAACTTTTATGTTTAAACAATGTTAGCCAAAAATATGTTTAAGATGTACTATTGGTCGGATCTTTAACTAGTGGTCAGAAAATGAGTCACAAAATGTTTTTAAGTAGATTACAAAGATTATAAATTCAAATGAGTTTATTCTAGGGCCTAATATACTCTATATTCATTGAAGTTCATTGTGGTAAAAGGGTTTGTCCTCATTAATCTTTTAAGTTACTTTTTAAGACACAAACATTGAGACTAGCAGATTTGTTTGTCCAGAATCATGTTCTTTTTGTATGATTTTTCATTTGCAAACTACTAAACGGATTATGACAAAATTTTGTACACTTATCAAGGACAGGAATACCTACAATATATATTTTTTTCATAGCAATAAAACAAGTCTAAGTCGGATTTTTATTCTGTTAATTATCAACCTCCGGATTTGACACTTTGATGATTGTTTGTGTATAGGTTCTTGCATGCATGAATGAAGACTCTTATAGTTCGTTTAAGGGTTTGTTTTACTCAAGATTAAGTTTTGAATGAGAATGAAATGCTAAGAGTTTAGTATTTTAGTCCTTACAAGGTGAAGATCTTAATGTAAGGGCAAGATCCTCCTCCTAGCTTCTCCTTCTTCTTCTTCTTCTTCTTCTTCTTCTTCTTCTTCTTCTTCTTCTCTCTATCTCTCTTCTCTTTTATTTTTGTGTTGATTGTGTTTGAGTGAGCTACTAATTCTGGTGGGAGCTTGAGTTATAGGGTTTATTGAGTGTTGGAGTGAAGTTTTGGAAAGACAAAAAAGAGGGATATGGGGAAGGGGATAAAACGGCTCCCAAGTAGACAAGAGAGGAGCATGCTTCAACATGCATTGGTTCCTTGGCATGTAGGGTGGTTATAGGGTGGTTACTAGGTATCTAGGCTAGATGTGGTTAGGATTTTGTTTAGTGTTGTGTCGGGTTTCCGCGACACGGAAAACGAAGCGTGACGATATATTTTGAGACTCCTAATATCGACACTAGAATTATATATGTTCTTTCTTGTTTTATCATGGGTGAATTTATTTAAGGATTGTATTTTACTATCATTTATTCTCAATGTGTTACGATAAAGTTGATTATTAAATTTAGCGACTCGAGATCGCGGTAATCGCATTGTTACCAATTTTTCCATTTTATCACCTATTGATTTTAGCTTCATAAATATCTTTATTATTATTATTATTTTTTTTTATATATAAACTCCTTTATATTTTATTGACGGATTTTACGGGTATTACAGTTGCCGACGACGTTGAGTAAATTGGGCTGCTGGAGGTGGAAGCTTGTAATGATGATGTCAAAAATTGTAAAAGTGAGAAGGTGGTGGTTATTTAAAGGCGAAAATGGAAATATGGCGATGTGATGTAGGCTTAAAAAGTAGGTTATGGTTGAGATTTGACTATGGATTTTAATTAGGCATATATATATATATATTGGTTGAGGAAGGCGTCGATCGAATTTAATGATCATATAGATCATGCGACGGTATAACTAGCATGCATGATCAATCCAAATCATCTTCATCATTGAATTAAATGATCATATGGATTTGAAGTAATGAAAAATCAATGATGAAGATGATTTGGATTGGTGATGTCGTGTAATAAGTTGGTATTTTTGGGGAGGGAAGCCATTAACATGATTGTATGCGACAGAAAATTTGTTTAAGGTCACTTTTAGGAATAAGGGAGAAGTACAAGGGTATAACTGAGAATAATTAAACTGGAGGGGTACAAGTGAGAAAACGAAAGAACACAAGGGTACAAATGAGAAAAACCCAAAAATCATTGTGATGTTAATACCAACATCATACTACTTCTTAGAGCTATCTCCAACTTCATTGCTACCCGCCTCTTGAACTTCTTTCCTCGCTGCCAATCTTGTACTCCCTCTATTCAAGTCCAAACACAACATTTCTCTTTTACACGTTTGCCCATGCAAGAATTGTAACGTTAATATCTCGAGTTATACACTATACAAAAATATAAAAATTTGATAATCTTATTGTACTTATAAAGACGAATCAAACAAGATCTCACATGACCATATTTTATCTTACATATTGCAAGAAATCGTAAAGATTCTCTTCACTCATGAATAGTGTCAAAAAAAAAAATGTTGTATTTGGACTTGAATGGAGGGAGTATATCTTTATCGAAGATTCCATTGTTTACCATATTTCGTGGCCTTGGGCATGATATATCCCTATTTTCTAGCGGGACGGAGCAGTTGTTACCAATCATATCGATCCCAAGGTCAGATGGAGGATCCTCAATCAAAGTTAGTGCAACCATGTCATCAATCTTTTTACTAAGGGCTAGATATTGAGCCAAGAAATTGGGGTCCTTCAATTCTTATGTGAACTCTCCTTCCACTGGATTTTTCTCTATCTCTCTTGTCCTCCTTTCATATAACCTTGATACCACCTCCAATTCACGCTTGGTCAGCACCCAATAATTCACCACGCGTAGCTACGCAAAAAATGAGAATGATGGTCACAAATAAGATATAATCACGTTCAACATAAATAATAGTTAGTGAAATCATGAGACTTGTCACAACAATGATGTTTCTATGTACTTAAAAAAATTAACATAAGATCACACATACATATACTACTTTAAAGTTTACAATTATGAATTATTACTCACAACACATTTATCCAATAGTTATCATTTAAATTGATAATGATCACAAACTAAAAACGTAAATAAGACTACAAAACATTAGATTGTGGTCACAAACTTGAATAAACCTATCTGCCTTCATAAAAAGTGGCTAAGGGGGGTTTTTGTTTATGATGAACATTCCCGTCAAATATAAGAGTGAAATGTGAAAACCCCTCATTTTAGAGGAGAGGCGCCTAAAACTCAGATTTTCTAGGACAAGGGTATTGCACTATTGCCCTCTCTCTGTTTCTCTATTTTATCTCTTCTATATTTTTAAAATCTCTCTTATTTATTACTCCCTTCAATCCAATCCAAATTACGCATTTGCTTTTTAGAGGTCAAACTTTCAAAACTTTGACCGTTTATAGATCGAAATATATAAAACTTTGAAAGACGGAAATAATATATTTAATTTTGTCACGAAAATATCTTTCATAAAATTATATTTTTTGTAAAGTAATTATATATATAAAAGAAGAAAAACGCGGTCAAAGTCTTATCTCGAAGACCACCCAAAAGCAAGTGGATAGTTTGGATTGGATTGGAGAGAGTATTAATTTGTACAAGTATATTTGTTACTCAATTCTTCCAATCATCTTTGTACATTCCACTTTTATACTCAATTTTTAAATATTTTATGAAATCACACTCTTCTTCACTCTCAAAGTCTCACCTCCATCCCCAAGCTTTGTAACAATCAATATATATATATATATATATGTATATATATATATATGTATATATATAGAGTGAGCATCCGGTGAGTCTAGCTTCTTAGGTGAGTACGTCCTATTAATTAGGACCATTGGATCAACAAGATCCAACATCCCTCATTCAGCCACGTCACCCTATAAAAAAGAGTCATAAAAAAACCAAACCACTAATTTCTCATTCACGTTTTCTTTTTTCTAAACACTGTCTTTCTTCCTACACAAAAACCCTAGAAAAAACCCCCAAATTCAAAAAAGAATCTGACAAAATCAATTGAAAATCAATTGAAGATATTCATGCATCCTAATTGCTAATATCCTCAATTGAAAATCAAAATCAACAACCTTTTTATCATCAATCTCACTTCTTGAAAACAAAATGAAGAGGTAAAATCGTTCTTTTCAATTGTTCATATTATTTGCATCAATTAAATGCGTTCATAATAATCACGATTAATGATGCACGATTCATAAACTGTTTTGTATTATATCGTTATTTTATATTGTTTATTGTTTATTATATGCGTTTATAATGTTTGTAAAAAAAAGTTAGGGTTAATGATTTGTAGAACTGATTAATTGAAATTTGATTTTGTTTTGCTTGCCTTCTGATTTTCGTGTAAAAATTGTTGTTGTTGTTGTTGTTGTTGTTGTTGTTGTTGTTGTTCTTGATTGATATGATTAATATGATTAAATTGTTAGTTGATTTCTCTTTAATTGATTTTTCATCAAAAAATTATGTTTTATTTGCGTGCGTTCATATTTTGTTCTCGATTGCAGTGTTTTGTGCAGAAATTTAGGGTTCCGACCTGTACTTGTTTTCGTGAAAATTGGGGGTAAATGTGGTGATTATCTTTCGTAGCATACTCGATACATGTTACTGTAATAGCGTTACTGTAACATTATTACTGCATGATATAGATGAACTTGAAATACTGTTATAACATTGTATATTCTTGTGTGTTAATCCAATTAAATTTGATTGCATAACATTGTAATAAACTCACAAATGATGTTACTGTAATACTATTACTGTAATATCGTTACTGTAAAATTATCAGTGATGTACCACACCTTTCGCACACTTTAGTTATTAATGGTTGAATAATGTTTGTTTTGAATGTCAGAAATTTTGAAGATGAAGGTTTGAGAAATCAACCAACACAAAAAGGCTTGCAAGGAAACTGTATATACAAAAAAGATCACGACACTAACTAATCAGTACGTCATGAAGATAAGCGTGAAGAAGGCAGCGTTATTGAAGTTGAAATGCTAGTTGAGATTGTTAACATTGTTGTCATATTTTGATGTGTGATTATGATGTATACTTATTGTAAACGTTTCACATTATTGTAATGTGTTGTTGCCAAACATTTTAGCATATATAATAGAAGAACATGGACGAATTTGTATTCACTTGCCTTTTGTTGATGAAATCAATTAGAATTGAAACATATTACAATTATTTTCGTGTTACTTTGACAAAGTAATGATGTCACAATATCTTCATTACTGTACCATTGTTACTTTAATGAGTAAATGATATTACAGTACCCCTGTTACAATTTAAAAGGTTTACAATACGATTTTAAAATAAATAGGCTATATGGGATTTGAACCCATACCTATGTGCAAGGTTTGCACATCGCTCTCCCAATTGAGCTAATAGCCTTTAAACGAACTATTGAAACTTTTAAAAGAAATGAACAGTAATAAAAGGTCTTTTCCTTCTATTAATCCTGAAAAATGAAGATCTTTAATTTGAAAAATTTATAACCACAATATTACAATTGTTTATAATGATATTTTTATGATTTCTTAATGCTTAGAGAACAAAAGTATTTATATATTACGCCATCAAAACAGTCACAAATGTACAAGAAATCAATGTAATCTAACGCCAACAAATTCTCCATGTATTATTGTAACGCAAGGCCAGCAAGTTCTCCATTACTGTAACACATAAAACGTTAGTGTAACACGTTAAATGTTACTGTAACGCATTAAATTGTTACTGTAACACAATTATAATCATTACCATCAAATATACAATGTTGTACAACATTTCACTTTCAGTTCAATATTTCAGTTTCAGTTCACATGTTACAGTATTATTGTTACAGTAACAATATTACAGTAAAATTTTACACTATGTGTCGAGTATATTTATAGCGGTTAGCTTAACTAATCGCCGCTGCATACCTCCAGTTTTTCCTAAAAACACCAGTTATGAATTTCACAATATCATAACCTTACCTTTTTATCAAACATTATGAACAGATACATAAATCCGAAATCGAACAATATAAACATGAGATTATAATACGATTTAAAAATTCATATAATCGCAAATTATTACATAAATCAATCGTATATTAACAAAGAAAAAATTAAAATTGCTGCTCGCTGCTCAATTTCTCATGTAATAACCCTAATTTGTTTTTGTAGAAAAACTATGAACATTACAATCGGCATTAATCGCATGAACACGGAGTTCACTACTGTCATACAGTAATAATGTTACAGTAATTTTATTACAGTAACAAATGTCGAGTATTTTACGAAAGCTTATATAATACACGGAGTTAATTGCCCCAATTTTGATGAAAACAATTCGAGGAATGGATAAAATAATGTCACAAGCAACCCAATTTTTTTGACAAACACTAAGAACACGTATAATAGACCGTAAATAATATAAAATTGATGTTATAAGACGAAATAATTCATAAAATCGCGCATCATCAAATGAAAATCAACAGTACAGATAAATTCTAAGTTGAAAATCAATAATAGAAATTCAAAATTAAATAACAAAAACAAATTGCTGTAATTGATTAAGAATTTTTAGAACAAACCTGGAAATCGATTGAAGATATGCGACGAAATATGCGATCTCAATTGAAGGTTTGAAATCAGAGTTTGTTATGTTGTTGGAAATCATTGAAACAATTGAAAATATTCAATCCTGAATTGCTGGATATATGATTTAATTGAATTGATTGAATGAAGAAAATCATGTTTTACTTGAATCGATAAAATTGATAAGATTAATTGAACATGTATTGCTTGATAATTAGGTTTAAAGAATTTGGGAAGATTGAGATACGTAAAAAATAGCCGCAGCTGGAGAACAAAATTCTTTTAAGGAGAGAGAGGAAAAAAGATAGAGAAAGTGGTAATGAATAATTATGGGAGGTTAGATTGAGTTCTAGGTTTATATACTTGATCTCTAGTTAAATCTCAGCCCTTGATTTCTAAGAAGATCTAATGGTCATTATTCACGGGACGTACTCACCTAAGATATGTAGACTCACCGGATGCAATTTCTATATATATATATATATATATATATATATATATAGAAATTGCATCCGGTGAGTCTACATATCTTAGGTGAGTACGTCCCGTGAATAATGACCATTAGATCTTCTTAGAAATCAAGGGCTGAGATTTAACTAGAGATCAAGTATATAAACCTAGAACTCAATCTAACCTCCCATAATTATTCATTACCACTTTCTCTATCTTTTTTCCTCTCTCTCCTTAAAAGAATTTTGTTCTCCAGCTGCGGCTATTTTTTACGTATCTCAATCTTCCCAAATTCTTTAAACCTAATTATCAAGCAATACATGTTCAATTAATCTTATCAATTTTATCGATTCAAGTAAAACATGATTTTCTTCATTCAATCAATTCAATTAAATCATATATCCAGCAATTCAGGATTGAATATTTTCAATTGTTTCAATGATTTCCAACAACATAACAAACTCTGATTTCAAACCTTCAATTGAGATCGCATATTTTCGTCGCATATCTTCAATCGATTTCCAGGTTTGTTCTAAAAATTCTTAATCAATTACAGCAATTTGTTTTTGTTATTTAATTTTAAATTTCTATTATTGATTTTCAACTTAGAATGTATCTGTACTGTTGATTTTCATGTGATGATGCACGATTTTATGAATTATTTCGTCTTATAACATCAATTTTATATTATTTACAGTCTATTATACGTGTTCTTAGTGTTTGTCAAAAAATTGGGTTGCTTGTGACATTATTTCATCCATACCTCGAATTGTTTTCATCAAAATTGGGGCAATTAACTCCGTGTATTATATAAGCTTTCGTAAAATACTCGACATTTGTTACTGTAATAAAATTACTGTAACATTATTACTGTATGACAGTAGTGAACTCTGTGTTCATGCGATTAATGCCGATTGTAATGTTCATAGTTTTTCTACAAAAAAAAATTAGGGTTATTACATGAGAAATTGAGCAGCGAGCAGCAATTTTAATTTTTTCTTTGTTAATATACGATTGATTTATGTAATAATTTGCGATTATATGAATTTTTAAATCGTATTATAATCTCATGTTTATATTGTTCGATTTCGGATTTATGTATCTGTTCATAATGTTTGATAAAAAGGTAAGGTTATGATATTGTGAAATTCATAACTGGTGTTTTTAGGAAAAACTGGAGGTATGCAGCGGCGATTAGTTAAGCTAACCGCTATAAATATACTCGACACATAGTGTAAAATTTTACTGTAATATTGTTACTGTAACAATAATACTGTAACATGTGAACTGAAACTGAAATATTGAACTGAAAGTGAAATGTTGTACAACATTGTATATTTGATGGTAATGATTATAATTGTGTTACAGTAACAATTTAATGCGTTACAGTAACATTTAACGTGTTACACTAACGTTTTATGTGTTACAGTAATGGAGAACTTGCTGGCCTTGCGTTACAATAATACATGGAGAATTTGTTGGCGTTAGATTACATTGATTTCTTGTACATTTGTGACTGTTTTGATGGCGTAATATATAAATACTTTTGTTCTCTAAGCATTAAGAAATCATAAAAATATCATTATAAACAATTTTAATATTGTGGTTATAAATTTTTCAAATTAAAGATCTTCATTTTTCAGGATTAATAGAAGGAAAAGACCTTTTATTACTGTTCATTTCTTTTAAAAGTTTCAATAGTTCGTTTAAAGGCTATTAGCTCAATTGGGAGAGCGATGTGCAAACCTTGCACATAGGTATGGGTTCAAATCCCATATAGCCTATTTATTTTAAAATCGTATTGTAAACCTTTTAAATTGTAACAGGGGTACTGTAATATCATTTACTCATTAAAGTAACAATGGTACAGTAATGAAGATATTGTGACATCATTACTTTGTCAAAGTAACACGAAAATAATTGTAATATGTTTCAATTCTAATTGATTTCATCAACAAAAGGCAAGTGAATACAAATTCGTCCAGGTTCTTCTATTATATATGCTAAAATGTTTGGCATTAACACATTACAATAATGTGAAACGTTTACAATAAGTATACATCATAATCACACATCAAAATATGACAACAATGTTAACAATCTCAACTAGCATTTCAACTTCAATAACGCTGCCTTCTTCACGCTTATCTTCATGACGTACTGATTAGTTAGTGTCGTGATCTTTTTTGTATATACAGTTTCCTTGCAAGCCTTTTTGTGTTGGTTGATTTCTCAAACCTTCATCTTCAAAATTTCTGACATTCAAAACAAACATTATTCAACCATTAATAACTAAAGTGTGCGAAAGGTGTGGTACATCACTGATAATTTTACAGTAAGGATATTACAGTAATAGTATTACAGTAACATCATTTGTGAGTTTATTACAATGTTATGCAATCAAATTTAATTGGATTAACACACAAGAATATACAATGTTATAACAGTATTTCAAGTTCATCTATATCATGCAGTAATAATGTTACAGTAACGCTATTACAGTAACATGTCTCGAGTATGCTACGAAAGATAATCACCACATTTACCCCCAATTTTCACGAAAACAAGTACAGGTCGGAACCCTAAATTTCTGCACAAACACTGCAATCGAGAACAAAATATGAACGCACGCAAATAAAACATAGTTTTTTGATGAAAAATCAATTAAAGAGAAATCAACTAACAATTTAATCATATTAATCATATCAATCAAGAACAACAACAACAACAACAACAACAACAACAATTTTTACACGAAAATCAGAAGGCAAGCAAAACAAAATCAAATTTCAATTAATCAGTTCTACAAATCATTAACCCTAACTTTTTTTACAAACATTATAAACGCATATAATAAACAATAAACAATATAAAATAACGATATAATACAAAACAGTTTATGAATCGTGCATCATTAATCGTGATTATTATGAACGCATTTAATTGATGCAAATAATATGAACAATTGAAAAGAACGATTTTACCTCTTCATTTTGTTTTCAAGAAGTGAGATTGATGATAAAAAGGTTGTTGATTTTGATTTTCAATTGAGGATATTAGCAATTAGGATGCATGAATATCTTCAATTGATTTTCGATTGATTTTGTCAGATTCTTTTTTGAATTTGGGGGTTTTTTCTAGGGTTTTTGTGTAGGAAGAAAGACAGTGTTTAGAAAAAAGAAAACGTGAATGAGAAATTAGTGGTTTGGTTTTTTTATGACTCTTTTTTATAGGGTGACGTGGCTGAATGAGGGATGTTGGATCTTGTTGATCCAATGGTCCTAATTAATAGGACGTACTCACCTAAGAAGCTAGACTCACCGGATGCTCACTCTATATATATATATATATATATATATAGTTAGGTTGTTATGAGTCCCTTACATTATTTGAGTCCTTAAGTCCTTATAAAGGCCTTTAGATCAACCAAATCAATGGTTGAGATGGAAAGAGTAAGTGGACACTTTATAGGCCCAAAATAAAAAGGGAAAATCGTTAGAGTAGGAGAGAGTGTGTTTTGTCTTCCCAAGACTGATTGACCTGCCACTTTTTCTCTATTATCCAAGGTGTATTTGTTTCTTTACAAGCATCAGATTTCGAGAATTGGTTTCCCGCGTAAAATAATAGCTGTCTCATAAAACGCTTCGTAAAGAGGACTCATGAACTCACTCTTTTGGGATGGACTCTCTTGATCCTCTCTCTCTCTCTCTATATATATATATATATATATATATATATATATATATATATAGGAATGAGATCAAATGAGTCCACCCCAAAACCTTGAGTCCATGAGTCCTCTTTTGGACCATTGGATGAGAGTGATGGATGGCTGAGATTTGAGCTCTCAAAAGAAGATTAATGAGCTAATTTTCCACTATCTCTCTTCTTTACTTAATTAACCACTAATCCAACCCTAATACACTATATAACTTTTTCCACTCAACAACTTCTCTCTCATCCCACACAATATCATTTTTATCACACAATCAAACTTCTCTCTAAAAAACACTCTATTTTCTCTCATTTTTCCACCACACAACACCACCACCAAATAAAACCTACACCAAATAAAACCTACATCAAATAAAACCTACCCCAAATAAAAACCCATAACCATCCCCCGCCGCCCCTGCAACCACCCTCCCCTCCGACGCCCCTGCCACCACCCTCCTCCACCTCTACCGCCACAACCCTCCTCCACACGCGTGCTCCCCTCCTACGCCCCTGCCAGCCACCGTGGTCCACCGCGAGCCACCGCCAACCCTCCAACATCCTTCATCACCACCAACCACCACCACCAAACCAACAAACAAATAAAAAAAACTAGATCTGAGAAAAAAAACATCAAACAAAACTAGATCTACAAACCCCACACCACCACCCGACGGGCCACACCCCACGCCGTTCCTCCTTGCGTCCACCGCACCTCCTGGCTGCCTTCCACCGACGCCGCCGCCTCCTCTTCCTCGCACCACACCAACCACCAAGCTCCTCACCGTCTCCTTACTCCTCTCCTCTTCTCCATATTTTTTAAATCTGAAAAAAGAGGGGCCTGTGGTGGGGTTGGTGAAGGTCGTGTATGGTGGTGGTGAAGGTGGTTGTGTTGTATTCTTCTTCTTCCTCTTTCTTTTTCTTTTTTAAGATCTAAGTTTATTCATATTTCATATTTTTTATTTTAAGATCTATTTTTTTTTCAAATCTAGTGTTAAAAGTGGGTGGTCTGTCGTGGTGGAAGTCGGTGGTCAAGGTTTCTTATTTCTTTTTATTTTATTCCTCCATTTTTTCTTTTTCCTACACTTTCAGTTTGAGTATTTTTTTTTCTTTTTCCTCCATTTTTGGATAAAAATTTTCGAAAACTCAATAAACAAATTTGGTGTTGTTGTTGACGATGATCGAAGTTACACCTTTACAGGACTAAAGTTACACACCCAATTTACTAAAGTTACACTCTCAACGGGCTAAAGTTACACTCTCAACGGACTAAAGTTACACTCTCAATATACTAAAGTTACACTATTAATACCTAAAGTTACTATCGTAAAAGGGCTAATTTACACTATAAATGACTAAAGTTACACTCTCAATGGACTAAAGTTACACTCTTAATATACTAAAGTTACACTATTAATAACTAATGTTACTATCGTAAAAGGGCTAATTTACACTTTAAATGACTAAAGTTATACTCTCAATTTACTAAAGTTACATTATGAAAATGCAATAATTAAACTATAAATTTGTTAAAATTTCAAAATTTCAAAATTTCAGGATTAAAGTTACACATGTAAAATTTTGAATTAAAGTTAAACTCGTAAAAGATCAAAGTTATACTCTAAAAAAACGTAAAATGTCGAGAACTTGTCTTAAAATCATTTTTTAGTATAAAATTACACTATTTTGGAGTAAAGTTACACTTGTAAAAGAATAGAGTTACACTATAAAATTACGTAAAATGTCAAGAACTTGTCTCAAAATCACTTTTTTGTATAAAGTTACACTTTTTTGAATTAAAGTTACACTTGTAAAAGAATAGAGTTACACTATAAAATTACGTAAAATGTCAAGAACTTGACTCAAAATCACTTTTTAGTATAAGGTTACATTTTTTTGAATTAAAGTTACACTTGTAAAAGGCTAAAGTTACACTCTGAAAATACGTAAAAAGTCAAAATCTTATCGTAAAATCAATTTTTAGTATAAGGTTACACTTTTTTGAATTAAAGTTACACTTGTAAAAGACTAAAGTTACACTCTGAAAATATGTAAAATGTCAAAATCTTGTCGTCAAATCAATTTTTAGTATAACGTTACACTTTTTTGGATTAAAGTTACACTCGTAAAAGATCAAAGTTACACTTGTGAAACTGCACACTTGTAAAAAAAAAAGTTACCCTTGAAAAAAAAAGTTAAACCCTAAAAATGCTAAAATGTCATCAACTTTAAGCTAGAGAGAGAAAGATAATTAATTAGTGTATAAGTAAGGAATTAGTGTATTGATTACTTTTTGCTTTTAATCTCAACCACCCACCTTGAATGATCTAAGGGCTCATAAGAGGATTTAGGGACTCAAAAGATATGAAGGACTCATTTGAACCTTTCTCTATATATAATATATATATATATATATATATATATATATATATATATATATATATATATATATATAGAGTCAAGATCCGGTGGAAACGACCACTCGGTGGAAAAAGTGGAAACAAACTAACTAAACTAACTTAATGGAATCACGCGTGAGTGTTAGCCATTTCTTCTCAAAATGAAAACACTGCTCCTTTTAACAACACAAACCCATTTCTTTTGTCCACCATTACATGCGAATACCACCAGCAGCCACCACCGACACCGACACCGACACCAACACCGACACCGACACCGACAAATACCACGACCACCACCTGATTCCGGTGACTATCATGCCGTAACGTCGTCATCCTTCAACTGTTATGGTGCAAACGATCTTTGACGTCATCGATCCCTTCCACCCATCCATTTACAGATCTC
>JAIUZE010002178.1:0-43944 GCA_022085475.1 Heliosperma pusillum
GAGAGATGTCGTCATTGTGTCGTTGTGTTTGGATGGATGATTACAGGAATGATTATATGATTGATCATTGAATGATTTGGCATGGTTTGTTTGTCGAGTCTCAATCTTATCAAACTTATACCGCTAACGGTGAGATGTAAGCCCTAGTGAGCGTATTCGGTTGCCTAAGAGTGTCTTCCCCGAGTCTTTGAATATCATGATGGATTCGGATTGGTGCCTCTTATGTTCTTATCATTATCTATCGAATTGCCTATCTATTCTTATCGCAACTCACATGGATATCTATATATGCATGATTTTACTTTTGTATCTCCTTATATGTACGTTTAATGTGATATGGCTGGGAGAACCCGGAGTTACTCCCCACTGACTGTGGCGTTCATGTTTTTCATGAATGAACAGGTTGCTTGCATGGATTGACTTTTTGGATATGATATTTTGGGGTTCGGGTGTGAGCTAGCGGGCGTTGTCCCTGGAAGATTAACCTCTAGACGATTTTAGCTTATTTGCTAAACCCTTGTTCTTTGTTAACATTTTGAGAGACTCCGTCTCTTTGTTATTTTCCGCACTTAGTTGTAATATTTTGACACTCCTCGTTTTATTTAACTTGCATGTATAAAAGTTTTTAAAAACTACCTATTTTCGCAATATAATTCACATGCTTGTTTGTTTATTATTTCCGCATTCGCGAGGGTTGTCACATTGAGAGGGAGAGTAAAAGAGAGAATTTGTTTCTTTGTTTTTAGAGTAAGAGTAATGGATGGAAAAATTATGGTAAAAAGTTCATGAAAGAGTAAAACTCGTCCATGAACGAGCAATTACGTTTTTTAATATTAGAATTTTTTTATTAAAAATAAAGTTGTAAATATATCAAAATAAGGTTTTATAAAATAACAATAGGGATGACAAAGTTGTTTTTGCAATCGTAAAACGTAGCATCTGATTATTAAATGGATATGATTTTAATATTTTTGTAACTTATTTAATTTTCATTTTAAGTTAAAATAATAATGGCTTAAGGTAGGATCTGAATCTCGACCTTATGATCCACTTTGCTTCGCGTCAATATTGAGCTTCATTTGTTGGTTTCTGATGATGATCTTTTAATTGCAGGGAGTGATGGCTCCGCTATTATAAAGTTTAAAGGTTATTTGTGTTTCTGTTTTAAGATGAAAGATTTTAGTTCATTGAAATACTTTATTGGCATTAAAGTTGCTCGCAATTCATTTGGTATTTTTTGTCCCAAAGAATGTTTACTCTTAGTATTTTTAGTGAGGCCGGGCTTCGTGGCGCCAAACCCGCCACTGACCTATGGGGCCTAATTGTCGTTTGGATCTTGTTGATGGTGCTATTATCCACGTCCGTTGCCATATCGTCGGTTGGTGGGACGACTTGTAGATTTGACCATTACTCTTTTCGAGATATGTTATTTCGTTCACACTCTTGATCAGTTTAAGCACGATCCTTGACAAGTAGGAATGGCAGTGAGTCCAAGACCCGACCCAGACCCGTCGGGTCAGACCATAATATGGCAGATTTAAGTCTTATTGTTTTAAGACACAATAGGCATGGGTCGGGTATGGGTCTTCTAAATATTCTCCGGTCCGGGTATGGATCTGAATTGTAAGACCCAAACCCGACTCGTAGACCCGTTATTTTATTTTAAAAAAAAAATTTAAACCTAAGTCACAAGAGAGTTGCAGACCCACTTTTGTGCTCATTACTTCGTTTAACCAAATTATTGGTCTCTTAGTCTTGTTCACTCCATAGAACACACTTCTAAACTTCTTGTGAGACCCCACTCAACCACACGCGGCCGACCGACGACCACCAGTCCACCACACACGATCATCGCCAACCACTACCGACACCAGTCCACCACACACAATCCTCTTCCACCATTATTATCCTCAAATTCGCAAGATCCATGCCATATCGTTGCATATCTTTCAAATTTTTATCAGAACCCCTAGATCCATTATATTGGCATCAACTCAATAATCAAATGGTCATTCGACGACGGATTTCAGGTAAGATCTTAAGTTTTAGGGTTCGATATTTGTTTCTTTCCAATTAATTTGGGGAAAAAATCAATTTCATCTTCTTTTGTCTTTGTTATTCACATTGTATTGTAAATCAGACTTACTAATAGATAATTCATAAAATCATAGTGTAAGTTTCTTAAAATCGATATTAGACATTTCTAATATCATTTTATTAACAGTTTATTCATTAAACTAAATGACCTTATGCATGCATAACAAAATACAAAGAAGGAAGAAGAAATCGTTCCTTACATTGAATATGTATGAAATAATGGGCACAATATTTAAACTCCTTTTAAATATTGTTCTTGTGCTATTAATAAGAAGGAAGATCTCCAAGTTTTAAACTAGAAACTTTCCTCAAGGATTTGTACCTTGACAATCCCTTAAAACTAATATTATCTAATCAAGAGATGAATATTTGTTCCCTTAAACTTGTCTAATATCAAAATATTACTACTACTAGTAATGATTTTATGAGTATATTAGAGAGAAGAAGAATATGGAGTTCTCAACTTAGAGAGATGTGTGTAGAAGTATGCATGCAAGAATATGGTATGAGGTAAGTAGACACTACAAGGATATCTCGGCAAACTGACGGCTCTTCTGACGGAAAAATTAATCCGTCAGACATTTCGGGAAACTGACGGAATTGTGACGGAATACTGACGGAAATTACGTCCTGACGGAAATTCCGTTAGTACCCGTCAGTGAAAAATGGCGCATTGACTAAAGTCAATGGCGGTAAAATTAACTGACGGATAGTGACGGAAATTCCGTCACTAAAATCAACTCCTGACGGAATTTCCGTCAGGAGTTATTCTGACATATCATTTAATTAGCCCTTATCAAAGTAAATCCTGACGGAATTTCGGTTAGTAATATACCAATATTAACGGAAATTCCGTCAGTAATATATCAATACTGACGGAAATTCCGTCAATAAGCAACTGGAAACACGGGAAGCTGACGGCTTTTTCCTGACGGAAATTCCGTCAGGATTTTTCGTTAAATTGAAAACCAGCGTCGTCTTCTCCATTCCCCCAATTCATTTCTCCTAAAACCTAACCCCTAAATCCCCAAATTCGACTACCCAAACCATCCGGCTACCACCTCCTATCACTACCTCCGGCTACCACCTCCTACCACCACCTGGTAAGTTTCTTTTGTTTTTTATTTAATCACTTTTCTCCTTTTAATGTTTTACTCAATCTTTATTTATTTGTTGTAGATCCGACGACGACCACCACTACCTACCTCCTCCGACGACCACAGTCACTTGACGCCGCTGCCTTTCACCATGCTTGCTTATTTTTGTCATTAGGTAAAATATTTACCTTTATTTCAATTCCTCCCTCCGTCTTAATCATTTGTTTGTCTTTAATTGACTTAGGATAGTAGCCATTATTGTTTTTTATGATGAAATTATTTTTGTTGTTAGTTAATTCCTCCCTCCGTCTTAATCATTTGTTTGTCTTTAATTGACTTGGGATAGTATAGCTATTATTGTTTTTGATGATGAAATTATTGTTGTTCTAGAAAAATGAGAAAATCAACCCCTTTAAGCACCAATGTGTGCCGTGCAAGGGAGCTCCAAAAGGAGCCAATGGGTGCAAATCCATTTTTTTCATTTTTGTCTTATCAAAGAAGTAGCCTTAAGTCTAGGATGATTAGCCATGATCATTATGTTTATTTTACAATAAAATAAACACCCAATAAGGCTTACTAGCCTTATAATTTTTGGCCCCCATATATAAAATAGGTCCATTTTAAGTTTGTCAATTGTCAATTGTATTATGAAGTGATATGTGACATATTCCAAGCCTTATGCTAATATAATGCATATTTAACCTTTTAAATATCATCTTTTATAAAAATAAATCACATACAATAAATTAACTTGGTGATTCCTAATCACATAAAATGGATCATATTAATATAATTCACAACATTTGTAATTATAATTAATCTATTATTCTTGATTCAATTGTTTCATAAACAATAAACATATTTTAGTAATTAAACATTTTAATTGCTGAATCAAATCTTATTTAATCAAATTACAATAAGATATGAATTCTTACTCACAAAAGTTATTCATTTTTAAGGAATTAATCAACTCGTATCATAATACGACTAATTAATTTGTCAATTAAGAGATTTGTCATATAGGTATGACCTTAAGGGATCAACTAATCACCACCGTCAAACGACAGTAACGTCAAACTCTAGTTAGCCAATCGTTACCGATTAATGTTGATTAGTTGACTATATAATAGAATTATCCCTTTGTATTCTTATTATTAAGATTTAATTATGTGATCGCACTATTGTTGAGGACACTTACTCCAACACATAGAAGTAGTAAGTTCATTTGTTTTTAAAATGCTATGTTCAGTGAATTTTCTAGTAAATTTATGGGTTTAAGATTGAACGCGCAAGTAGACCTGGACCCAACCCAAACCCATAGGGTCTGGGTATGGGTCTGCTGATTTTAAACCCTTGCGGGTCTGGGTATGGGTCTGCTGATTTTAAACCCTTGCGGGTCCGGGTCGGGTATGGATCCTTGGTGAGCATGTCGGGTCCGAGTATGGGTCCTTGATGAGCATGTCGGGTCCGGGTTTGGGTCTGGGTGGACCCGACCCAGACCCAACCCGTTCCCATCCCTATTTTCAAGTGACCTGATTCTTGAAACGTTCTCTGGGTCAGGTTCTTCTCTTACATTGAGATTGTGATCTTATTATGCTAGCTTATTCAGATTTCGAGTGGGCTAGTTGCCCCTTGAATCGATCATTATCTGCTTATCTTGTTTTTCTCCGCTCATCCCCAATTTCTTCGAAAAGTAAAAGCACAACGCTGCACCTCGTTTTTCCTTTGAAGCCGAAGATCTTCGGGATTGCACTTGATATATTCCTATATTACGTTCACATTCATTATAGTAAATAGCTTGTATATCACGTATCATATATTCTCCTTAAATAAATAGCTGCCTAAACTCATAGACAGTAATAATAATTCACAATTTATTAGACTCAAATAAACAACCAAATTGAAAAAAATATTTTTTTTTTGGCAGCGGTAAAATATAGTCTTGTAGAGGTGGCATTTGACTCATTTGTTCAAATGCACTTATTATAATAAAAGCGTACACTAAAACGAAATAGTAGCTTCATCGGGAAGCAAAATAGTGTTGGTGGCGTACGCTGAACCAATGAGTCTCCATCTTCTTTATCCTCTACATGACTCACGAGTCACGACCTCTAAGAACCAATAATTCTCTTGGGCCACAGAGAAAGTGTAAAGTGCACTTACGCCACTAGGACGTAGAAATGAATGGCGGAATGCCATCCAAGAAGGTCGGCCTCCAATGGGGAGAAATCTCCTACCCATGACCAAGAAAAGTGAGTAAATATATAGGTCGCAAAAGAGACGCCATTTTAAACAGCCTCCTAACCAACACCATCTCAAAAGACAACTCGAGATGATCACCACACAAGTCGGATGTAAAGCTACCATCACCCTTATTAACACCTCCTCACAAAGCCTAAGAGACATGATTAGGATTAATAATACGATAAGGGTAACTACCACCTCAAAGATTAAGGGACATGACACCCTTAACCAAGAGGTAGTTATTATCACAAACGGAAAAAAATGAAGGCTAAGGACACACATCATTAACAAGGTTGAAAACCACCACAACCAACCCCACCAACACCATCACCCAGCCCAAATAATCCTTACCAAAACCAATTCAAGACCAATGACAACACCAACACAAATGTTCCAATAACAAAGAAAATATCGTGGAGACGCCAAACACTGACTTACGCCCAAAGGTTCGAAAGTTACCAAAGTACACAAAATACCAATCACAAACAACGATAACCTGCGACATAAATCATACCCCACAAACACTGAAATCTTGAAATCGAAAACCGCACAAAACAGAAGTGACAGAGACTAGAATGCAAATTAAGAAAAGCTCCTACGATAACAACATGCAATTAAACCCGAGAGGGAACCTGAAAGAGACCCATAAAATCATCCATGGACCAATAAGTAGGGGAAAGGGCAAGGGAGTGGAGGAATACCATATCACATCCATGAACATCCATACAAGGAGAAGACAACAACGCAACATAAAGGAGGAGACAAACCGAAGAAGTGGGGGAAGGGGCGAGGGGAGGGGGGAAACACTTCTCCGGTACGTCCTAAGGGAGCAAAGACTAGATCATACCCCGAAAGAGGGACCCTGGAGCGGTCGAAAAACCAGACGTCACGGAATCGCACTCTTGTCCCTATAGCTCTTACTTGGTCACCATGGGAACTGTTGGGGCGTTATGTACATCTAATGTTGTTGATATGTTGTATGTTGAGAATATGTGAAATGTATATGGATGTGGAATGGGGTGGAGTGATGGATTGCATCATGTGTGTATCACATGAGCATGATATGAATGGTGTGATGAGATATGAACCACATGAGATGTGGCATGATTATGTGATGTACATGAAATATGATGGCATGATGATGAGCATGAACGCAATGTCATGTGTTAACTGGTGTTGATTTTTGACATGAAAATATGTTATTGTTAACGAGCATGTTATATGTATGCGTTACATGAGATTATGTTATGTATGTGATTATGAGGAAATGAATTGAATAGTTGTGTTCAAGTATGAGAAATGATATCAAATGTTATTTATGTGATTATGCATGAGTAATTGCTGTATTGGGGCGGTATCATTGCATGACTCGGCCGAGTGGGGCAGGGTACTCGACCGAGTACCTTGACACTCGATTTGGGAGCTGATGTAAATTTTATGTGCGGAGAATAGTGAATCGATCGAGCGCATAGTGACACTCAGCTGAGTATGTGCAACTCGACCGAGTACCATTATGGCTCGACCGAACAAAAGTCCCTGTATATTTTGGACCACTACTGTTTTTGGCCACTCGGCCGAGTGTATGTTGACACTCGACTGAGTGTGTGTGACTTGACCGAGTGCGTGTGTGACTGTGTGTGACTCGACCGAGTGCCTTTTGGACTCGATCGAGTGAAAATTTATGAATGTTTAATTAGAATTCTGTATTTGGCGTACTCGACCAAGTACCTGTAGTACTTGATCGAGTGAAGTTGACTCGGTCGAGTGGCTTAATGCACTCGAACGAGTGTATTTATGTCAGGACCGTAGTCCGTTTTGGCCGTAGGCTTGTGTTGGAGTAAGTGTCCTCAATAATAGTGCGACCACTTAATTAAATCTCAATAATTAGAATACAAAGGGATGATTAACATTATAGTCAACTAATCCACATTAATCGGTAATGATTGGCTTACTAGAGTTTGACATTACTGTCGTATGACGGTGGTGATCAGTTGATCCCTTGAGGTCACACTGAAAGGACGATTCCCTAATCAAGAAAGTTATTTAATTGTATATTGATACAGATTAATTAATCCCTTAAACAGAACAAGTTTACAAGTGAGAAATATATCTTATTGTAATATGATTAAATAAGATTTAATAATATAATTGTTATATTAGAATGCTTAATGTTTATGAAACATTTGAGATAAGCATGCTTGGTTGATCATAATTACAATTAGTTGTAGATCATGTCAACCAAATATGAGATGACCCATTTTATATATATGTGATTATAAATTATTACTTAAAATGTTAAGTTTAATTTATTTGACATGAAATTGTAATTAAACTAGTTAAGTACATATTTATATTATAAGATAACATGTCACATGTCACAAGTGTGACAAATGACAAAATCACATTTTATAAAATGAACTCCTTCTTAAGTGAAGGAACCGGCTATATGGGGTGGTTGGGTAGATTTAGGCTTTAAACATTATACTAATGATGATTAAACATAATGATTGCTAAGCCTAATGCCTATAGCCACCTTACAACCTTGATTAGACAAAAAGCATAAGCATGCCCTCCCTTCCCAAGGGCTGTGTCGGTTTTGGTGAGGCTATTAAGAGGTGTTTTCCTCTTATGATGCTTAACTTAATCTCATATGAAAATATACAACATCTCACTAGAAATCTCAACACACTTAGAAACTTTAGAAGTTTCATAGAACTTGTGTTGAATTATAAACATCATATTACTAGAGTAGTAATTTTGGAGTGTTCTATACTTGTTTTAAGGGTACTTAACTATTGTACTAGTAAATCAATAGTTGAGTGATTTAAGGGTTAGTCTAGGTGCAACGAAAGGAGAGTTCCTGTACTTGGAGCTTTTGGAAATCCATCCTAAATCATCTAGCTCAAGAACAAGTGCAAGAAGGTGTCTTGTACTTGTGCCCAATACTCGATTGAAACTCAATGTGAGAAACATTTTTCTTTATCTATTTCGATTTAAATAGTTATCATGCATGTAACTAGATATTAAAACTAATTAAAAGAATTAATTAGTATTACTTAAGAAATGTCTTAAGTGTAGGTATATGAACCTAACAATTAGTATCAAAGCATAGGATGTTGCATGCAATCGGTTTATGAAGTTTTTACGAGTTAAAGTAACAAAATAAAAATAGAAAATTAGTGATTTATATGATAAAGTCAAGAAATTTTTAAGCATGTTATACCTTCTGGTCCTATAATGAATGTAGGTCAATTTGATTATTTATGGAAGATTATTGCTTTATTTAATGATTTTTAGTTAAATAAACACATTTTAATTAGTAAAATGAACCTTTTATGACTAAAAATAGTTAAACTTCAAATCTGGCCATTAAATGTTAGTATGATATCACATGCATATTCAACCTACTGTATGTAAAATGTGAGATAAATATGATTTATTTTGCATGATTTATGATTTTTAATAGTTAAAAAAGCTTAAATAGTGATTACTTTGGCATAAATAGCTAAAATGAATTTTTGGCATGAGAAAATTTGAAAGTTTCTTAAACTCGATATTAGACACTTCTAATATCATTATACATTTAGTTTACTCTTAAACTAAATAAATCTTATGCATGCATAACAAAAGAATTAGAAGAAACAATTTCCTTACATTGATTATATGGAAATGGGCACAATATTTGAACTCCTTTCAAATATTGATCTTGAGCTAGTAAAATGAGAATGAATTCCAAGTCCTTAGTATAAGAACACTCCTATAAGTAGCACCCAAGACAACCCTTTTATCTCTACTAAAATACTACACTAGTTTTATTAGTAATAACCCTTTAAAATAAATCTAATAACTCTATTACTACACTAGTAATTTTATTAGAATATATGAACTCAAAGTATTATATGAACTTCTTAAGTTTAGTGTGAGAATGAAGAGGTTTAGAGAGATGTAGAGATTTGCATGAAATGAATTATATGAGATAGTGTAGTATAAATAAGAGGAAAAACAAGCCCTATATTGCTTGCTCAAAACCGGTCACACACACACACACCCACATGGGTGGGGTGTTGTCATTTTCACATTGTTCTTAACAATGTAAGGTTGAGTGTATGGGTTATTGTAGTAATGATTTGTTCTAATTCTCAATTAGAATAAAATTACAAACCAAAATCATACCCATCATCACCACAAAACCGGTGCACCCATATAAAATGGGTGTCCATTTTATTTTTGCAATTTGTCATTTGTCACAAGTGTGACATGTGACATGTAACATGTAATTAGGCTTATAAATGTACATTTAACTAATTTAAATGCAATTTCATAACAAATAAATTGGACTTAACATTTTGAGTCACATTTAATAATTACATGTAAATAAAATGGGTTATCTCATATTTGGTTAATATAATCTACAACAGTTTGTAATTATAATCGACCAATTTCACTTATCTCAAATGTTTCATAAACATAATGCATTCTTAGTAATATAACAATTAAATTACCAAAATGAATCTTATTTAATCATATTGCAATAAGATGTATTTCTCACTCACAATTTAAACTTCGTTCATTTTTAAGGGATTAATTAATCTGTATCACTATACAATTAATTAATGTACATGATTAGGGGATTGTCCTTTAGGTGTGACCTCAAGGGATCAACTGATCACCACCGTCATACGACAGTAACGTCAAACTCAATTGAGCCAATCATTACTGATTTATGTTGACCAGTTGACTATAATATTCATCATCCCTTTGTATTCTTATTATTGAGATTTAATTATGTGATCGCACTATTGTTGAGGACATTTACTCCAACAAAATTATCATATGTTGCATAAATATTGTACATATGAGATGTATATGTTGAAAATTAATTAGATTAATTTTCATGAGACATTAGTATTTTATTTGATAAAATTGATTTATAGCAACTATATTTTTCTCTAAAATGATTCGAAAATTTTTGACCAAATTTTTGACATGAAGATGTTCCTGGAAATTTTCCAGAATATAAAAAATTTTAATTTTCAAATTTATAAATTATTGTAATTAAATTTGGAATTATTACATAAATGTTATGTGAATAAGGGTAAAAAACGAGCAATAATGCAAAATCGAGTTGAATTATTGTCAAATAATTAGTGGAGACTAATTTTTGAGTCCTAAAATAGTTAGGGTAATTAACTTGGGCTTAAATTTGATTTAAGTATTAATTTGTGATTTTAATTGGTTATTATCACGCATTTCCATAAAACCGGGTTTATATACGATATAAGGTTATTAGGGCGATTTGGCACATTAAATTGCATGAGTTTACATATAATTATGCTTCATTTTTGAATGAATGAATGTCATTTTGGATTTTTGTAATTTTGAATTATGTAATTTGTCTTAGTATGGCCTTAGTTTTTAGTCAATATTACCCGTAATGTAAGGGAATATTGATTCACTTGTAATTTAATGTGATCTCGTATCACTTTTTATTGTAATATTTTGTTTTTAAAAATGTATAATAGGAAAGTCATGTAATTTTTATTATATATTTGTAATTATTTGTAATCCCGGAGTTTCCTAAAGACGGAGGCATTCAGAAAGGTGTTCCGAAAAAGACGGAGTCCTTGGGAGGCGTGCACATGAAGTTCAAGGGACCAAAGGAGTTAGTTTCCGAACTTGTAAATAGATTATTTGATTTTATATTTATAGGAAGGTCATACTAGGAATTTATTTTATTGCTTGCATTTTATTTATTTGTCACGTGCATGTCAAATCGCCACTTAAATCGACCGCGTCAATTATCGAGTCAATTAACCGAGGTGCATTTTGTTCACTTATCGAGTCAATCGACCGCGTCAATTATAATTATCGATAGTTCACCTATTTTGTTCACTTAAAAGGAGATAGATAATATAAATTGACTTGACTTGACCTTTATTTTGTAATTGAGACTTAGCCTTAACAAATAGTAGAACCCATGAATCCCAATTTTGCAAGGAAGTAGGTTCGGCTCACCGAGGTGCTAAACTTATTACATTGGGTAAGTGGGGCAATAAATGATAACTTAAACAATTTCACGTGGAAAACAATTTCTCCCACTGAACTTCATGTCTATACATGATAACTTAAACTCCCACTTAAATTCATATCTATACATGACTTTAACTCCCACTGAATTTCATGTCTTTACATGACTTTTCGACAATTCGAGTGAAACCCTTCTTTTATCTTATAATAGAAAAGATCATCATAACCTCTAGGTAGATACATACAATAGGCTTGTGTCATGTACACATCCTATTCCAAATCCCTATTTGGACATGTAATTTTTGATGTGTATCTTGTACACACCTATTCTGAGGTATTTCATTGATGATTTGGATCTAAGCATAGTTACGCATTAACTTAGCTTTTGTAGACATCTACATGTCTATCCATGCAACCACAATTGGACAACTCCAAATAAAACATTTTCTTTGCATAGATTCCATATAGTTTCATAAGTTTCTTATGTTAGAAAATCAAAATTTTATATTTTAAAATTTCTAGGTGCTTCCACTTACATAGATCATAATCTTATTATCTCAAGAACATTTTCTTTTGGTCTCGTCACTAGTCTAAGGATTCACCTAAGAACGCTTTCTTTTGGTCTCCTCATTAGTCTTGAGTCTAACCTAAGAACATATTCTTTTGGTTTCCTCACTAGTTCCTAACTAGTTTTTCGTTGTGGCTTATTTTCTCCCACTCTATCTTTAGAAAAATACAACTATTTTCTTTAAAGATAGCCTTATGAGCCACAAACAATTTTGTACTCATATTGTAAGGGAGGTAGAAGTATCACAACATGACCTTAAGTGATCTACTAAAGACTTCTTTGTAAAGACATCGAATCTTAGCTTCAACATAGACTAGTTCTATAAGAGCTAAAGAGGTGAACTCATATTCATGTCATTTACTTTCTTTATAAGTGGTATGGCCAATTGGTTTGGTAGATTCCCTATTTTGAGTTTAAAAACTCAATTTTGACTTAGCAATTGATCTTTCAAAGTGAGAATCGAATTCTTATCCTTTTATTATAATGATCCCATCATCATAATATTTATATGATCAATTTGAGTCGATATAATTTATGTTTTTAGTTCAAGTAGAGTATAATGACAAGTTTTAGAATGATAAAGTTTCATAAACCAAGTGACTTGGGTTGAAAACCAAGTCACTAATATCCAATTACAACCAAAAGTTAATAAAAGGAAATAAACAAATTTCCATTGTCAAACAAGGAAATAAAGAGTTTCTAAAACAACATCACAAAATACAACCCAAATAAGGAAGACAACACAAAATGAGACCAAGCTTCCTTATGTCTTCATCCATGGGGCTACTTTAGCTTCCCTTGAAGAATCTCTTTAGGCTTGCTTGTCCTTGCCCTTGTCCTTGCTTGGGTGCCCTAATTATAATTAAAAAGGGTAAGAATCACAACTTGTATCTATATACCAAAGTTGAGATCATAACATAAAAGATAGGGATGAAAATTTACCAACGGAAACAATTTTCCCGGCTTTGATATCTCCTAGATACTTGGGGCAATTCCTCTTCCAATGCCCTACGCCATTACAATAATGGCACTTGTCCTCGGTTGAGGCACCTTTCTTAGGCTTGGGTGAGCTATTCTCAATAGCTTTTCCCTTGCCTTTGTAGGTGGAGGGCTTCTTCCCTTTGCTTGCACTCTTTTTGAACTTCCCCTTACTCTTGTTATTGATGTGAAGTACATCCTTGGTGGTGCTAACATTTAGCCCCATGTCTCTCTCCGCTTGCACAAGCATTTTGTGCAACTCGTGGAGAGAGGTTTGCATATTTTGCATATTGTAGTTTACCCTAAACATCACATATGCCTTTATTCTCCCCAAGGAATGTAGTACACGGTCAATTACGAGTTGTTCGGGAATGTCAACCCCTTGCACTTTAAGAATCTTGACATGCTCAATCAATTTGAGTACATGAGGGCTAACTTTTTGGCCCTCTTTAAGATTCATGTCGAAAAACGCGGATGCCGTTTCATATTGAACGATTCTAGGAGATTGTGAAAACATGGTCACAAGTTTGGCATAGATCTCATAGGCCGTGCTCATCTTTATGGCACTCCTTTGGAGATCGGCCTCCATAGAGAAGATCAAAACATTTTTGATCGCGGCGGCTTCCTTTTGGTAAGCCTCATAGGCTCGCCTTGCGGCGGCGGTTGACCTTTCGTTAGGTGTTTCGGGAGAGGCTTCGGTAAGGTAACGAAGCTTGTCGTCACCTTCCGCGGCCAAGCGGAGTTGCGCATTCCAATCGGCAAAATTAGCGCCATTCTTTTCTAACTTGCATCGATCCATAAAGGATCGAAGCCATGAGACATTTGTGAGAGTTGGAGCATTGGTGTTGGATAAACTAGCCATTGCGATTGTACAAAATTAACTACAAATTTAAGACATAAAGGAAATGTTAACATTTATCATTTTAAATACTTGTAAACATTTTAAACAAGTTTTAACATTTAAATAGTGACCTCTACCCAACTATTATAAATGATTCCGAGATCCAAATTCATATCAACTTGGGCACGGTAAGCCGATTCATCCCTCATTAACATAATTCGGTGGATTAACTCTTTAATCGATTCTACATTAGAACTCTCGGTCGATAATATTACTTTAATATTTATCTTAAGCCCGGAACACATGCGGCTACGGTCGCGAATACTTCCGTTGAGCTCAATCCAAATTTCGAAATAATAACATTTATTACCCCACTTACCCAACGTAACAAGTTTAGCACCCCGGTGAGCCGAGCCTACTTCCTTGCGAAATTGGGATTCATGGGTTCTAACATTTGGTAAGGCTTGATCTCAATTATTTAATATGAGAGGTCATGTCAATTTATTATCTATCTCGTTTAAGTGAACTAAATCGATGAATTAACGATAATTTTAATTGACACGGCCGAATACTCGATGAAAATGCATGTCATGTTATGGCGATTTGGCAATGCATGCAAACATATTAGATAAAAATGCAAGCATAAAAATAAAACTCCTAGTATGGCCTTTCCTAGAATAGAAAATCATATAATCTATTACAAGTTCGGAAACCAACTCCTTTGGTCCCCTGAACTTCATAAGCACGCCTCCCAAAGTCACCGTCTCTCTCTCGGAACTCCTTTCCGAATTGCACCGTCTTTGGTAAACTCCGGTTTTACAATTAGTTACAAAATATATAATAAAATTACAATAATTTCCTATTATACATTTATAAAATAAAATAATACAATAAAAGTGATACGATATCACATTAAATTACAACGGAATCAATATTCCCTTACATTTCGGGCAATATCAATTAAAACTAAGGCCATACAAGGAAAAATTACATAATTCCAAATTACATAAACCAAAACATGACATTCATAAATTGAAAAAATGACATTCATAAATAAAAATGCAGCATTATAATATGTATAAAACATGCTCATGTTCAATGCCAAATCGCTCTATTTAACGGTTTATATCGAATATAACCCGGTTTTACTTAAATGCGTGATAATAACACTTTAAAATCACCAAACAATACTTAAATCAGATTTAAGTCCAAGTTAATTATCCCAAATCATATAGGCCTCAAAAATTAGTCATCACACAATTTTTTTTTTGACAATAATTCAACTTGTTGTTATATAATTGCTCATATTAGACTTTTAAATCATATTTTAATCAAATAAATCCAAATTTAATTACAATATTTTTAAAATTTGAATTTTAATTTTTTGTACATTCTGTAACATTTCCATGACACTCATAATGTCAAAAATCATGGTTTAAAATTTCGAATCAGTTTTTGAGAAAAATGGTTGCGCTTTATCGGTTTTATCAAATAAAATACATAAAGCATGCAAAAATTAATCATATGAAATTTTCAACTTTAGATCTGAAATTTCGGACATTTATGCAACCAGGAACAATTTTCTCATGACGTGAAAATTATTTTAGCTATATTTTCTAAATTAGTCACTATTTATGCCATTTTTACATTAAAAATTCATAAATCATGCTAGACAAATCACATCAGTCTGAAATTTTCCAGTATGACAGGAAAACATGCATGTGACAACATACTAAAATTTCATGGTCAGATTCAAAGCGGAAGTAGTTTTAACCATTTGACCTTTATTTATTTCATTTTATCATATAAAAATCATAAATCACACGAAACAAATCCACTTCACACGAAATTTTACATACAGTAAGTAAAATGTATGTGTGATATTGTGTAAAAATTTCAAGGTCAGAAGGTAAGTCTAACTATTTTTAGTATTTTAAACATCATTTTACTCATTAAAATGTAATAAAAATACTAAAAATCATATGTGAGCACTATAAATTTCCATAAATCGTCCAAATGACCTAAAATCATGTTAGGACCAGAATATAATTACATGCAAATAACTTTGTGATTTTATCTTATAAAACACAAATTACTAGTTTTCTTTAAGTTACCATAACTCGAAAAAACTATAAATCGATTATGCATGCAACAACCTTGGCTCTGATACCGCTTGTATGTTTCTTAAACTCGATATTAGACACTTCTAATATCATTATACATTTAGTTTACTCTTAAACTAAATAAATCTTATGCATGCATAACAAAATAATTAGAAAGAAACAATTTCCTTACATTGATTATATGGAAATGGGCACAATATTTGAACTCCTTTCAAATATTGATCTTGAGCTAGTAAAATGAGGATGAATTCCAAGTCCTTAGTATAAGAACACTCCTATAAGTAGCACCCAAGACAACCCTTTTATCTCTACTAAAATACTACACTAGTATTATTAGTAATAACCCTTTAAAATAAATCTAATAACTCTATTACTACACTAGTAATTTTATTAGAATATATGAACTCAAAGTATTATATGAACTTCTTAAGTTTAGTGTGAGAATGAAGAGGTTTAGAGAGATGTAGAGATTTTGCATTAAAATGAATTATATGAGATAGTGTAGTATAAATAAGAGGAAAAACAAGCCCTATATTGCTTGCTCAAAACCGGTCACACACACACACCCACATGGGTGGGGTGTTGTCATTTTCACATTGTTCTTAACAATGTAAGGTTGAGTGTATGGGTTATTGTAGTAATGATTTGTTCTAATTCTCAATTAGAATAAAATTACAAACCAAAATCATACCCATCATCACCACAAAACCGGTGCACCCATATAAAATGGGTGTCCATTTTATTTTTGCAATTTGTCATTTGTCACAAGTGTGACATGTGACATGTAACATTAGGCTTATAAATGTACATTTAACTAATTTAAATGCAATTTCATAACAAATAAATTGGACTTTATATTTTGAGTCACATTTAATAATTACATGTAAATAAAATGGGTTATCTCATATTTGGTTAATATAATCTACAACAGTTTGTAATTATAATCGACCAATTTCACTTATCTCAAATGTTTCATAAACATAATGCATTCTTAGTAATATTAAATTACCAAAATGAATCTTATTTAATCATATTACAATAAGATGTATTTCTCACTCACAATTTAAACTTGGTTCATTTTAAGGGATTAATTAATGTGTATCACTATACAATTAATTAATGTACATGATTAGGGGATTGTCCTTTAGGTGTGACCTCAAGGGATCAACTGATCACCACTGTCATACGACAGTAACGTCAAACTCAATTGAGCCAATCATTACCGATTTATGTTGACCAGTTGACTATAATATTCATCATCCCTTTGTATTCTTATTATTGAGATTTAATTATGTGATCGCACTATTGTTGAGGACATTTACTCCAACAAAATTATCATATGTTGCATAAATATTGTACATATGAGATGCATATGTTGAAAATTAATTAGATTAATTTTCATGAGACATTAGTATTTTATTTGATAAAATTGATTTATAGCAACTATATTTTTCTCTAAAATGATTCGAAAATTTTTGACCAAATTTTTGATATGAAGATGTTCCTGGAAATTTTCCAGAATATAAAAAATTTTAATTTTCAAATTTATAAATTATTGTAATTAAATTTGGAATTATTACATAAATGTTATGTGAATAAGGGTAAAAAACGAGCAATAATGCAAAATCGAGTTGAATTATTGTCAAATAATTAGTGAAGACTAATTTTTGAGTCCTAAAATAGTTAGGGTAATTAACTTGGACTTAAATTTGATTTAAGTATTAATTTGTGATTTTAATTGGTTATTATCACGCATTTCCATAAAACCGGGTTTATATACGATATAAGGTTATTAGGGCGATTTGGCACATTAAATTGCATGAGTTTACATATAATTATGCTGCATTTTTGAATGAATGAATGTCAGTTTGGATTTTTGTAATTTTGAATTATGTAATTTGTCTTAGTATGGCCTTAGTTTTTAATCGATATTACCCGTAATGTAAGGGAATATTGATTCACTTGTAATTTAATGTGATCTCGTATCACTTTTTATTGTAATATTTTGTTTTTAAAAATGTATAATAGGAAAGTCATGTAATTTTTATTATATATATTTGTAATTATTTGTAATCCCGGAGTTTCCTAAAGACGGAGCCATTCGGAAAGGTGTTCCGAAAAAGACGGAGTCCTTGGGAGGCGTGCACTTGAAGTTCAAGGGACCAAAGGAGTTAGTTTCCGAACTTGTAAATAGATTATTTGATTTTCTATTTATAGGAAGGTCATACTAGGAATTTATTTTATTGCTTGCATTTTATTTATTTGTCACATGCATGTCAAATCGCCACTTAAATCGACCGCATCAATTATCGAGTCAATTGACCGAGGTGCATTTTGTTCACTTATCGAGTCAATCGACCGCGTCAATTGTAATTATTGATAGTTCACCTATTTTGTTCACTTAAAAGGAGATAGATAATATAAATTGACTTGACTTGACCTCTATTTTGTAATTGAGACTTAGCCTTAACAAATAGTAGAACCCATGAATCCCAATTTTGTAAGGAAGTAGATTCGGCTCACCGAGGTGCTAAACTTATTACGTTGGGTAAGTGGGGCAATAAATCGTTATTGCATCGAAATTTGGTTGAACTCAACGGAAAGATTAGGGTCTGTGGCCCATGTGTTCCGGGCTAAAGATGACAATAAAGTATTTCATCGACCAAGAATTTTAATTGTAGAATCGGTTAAAGAGTTAACCCACCAAGTAATATTGATAAAGGTCGTGGAGTCCGTGGCTCACATAAACCCGAATTAATATAGGATTTGGGTCTTGGAATTATTTATGTAATTGGGTAGAGGTCATTATATAAATGTCAAACTTGTTTAAAATGTTTACAAATATCTTAAAAAACGATAAATGTTGATGTTTCTTTCATTTTCTATTTCGTAGTCCAACTAATTTTTATTCGCAATGTCGGAAAACAACAATAACGAGGTTCGACCTCCACCACTCACAACCGTTTCATGGCTAAGATCCTTCATGGATCGTTGTAAACTTGAAAAGAATGGTTCAAACTTCACGGATTGGAATGGGCAACTACGCTTAGCCGCCGAAGGTGACGGTAAGCTTAGTTACCTAACCGAGGCGACTCCTAGTGCTCCAAATGCGAGGTCATCGAAGGCCACTAGGGAGACCTATGAGGCCTACCATAAAGAGTCGGTGGCGATCAAGAATGTCTTGATCTTTTGGATGGATAGCGAGATTCAACGTAATGCCATTAAAATGGCTACCGCATATGAAATCTATTCTAAGATTGTGACCATGTTTTCACGAGCTCCAAGAATTTTGCAATATGAAGCCGCCTCCCAATTTTTCGACCTCAATATGAAGGAGGGTCATAATGTTAGAGATTCCCGAGCCTCTCATAATTGACCGCATACTTCACTCCCTAAGTAAGATCAAAGGGTTTGTCAACTTTAGGGTCAAATTCAACATGCAAAATGCCACTGTCTCGGTTCATGAATTGCACAAGATGCTTGTGCAAGCCGAACGTGACATGGGCTTTCAAGATAGCTCTAGTAAGGATGTTTTGAACATCAATGTCAAGAGCAAGACGAAGTTCAAGAAAAGTGGAGGCAAAGGGAACAAGGGAAGCAAGCCCATACACTCCTATCAAGGCAAAGGGAAAACTATTATGAATAGTTCTTCCAAAGGCAAGAAAGGAGCCGTGGCCGAAGACAAATGTCATTATTGTAATGGCACGGGCAATTGGAAGCATAATTGCTCCAAGTACTTGGGAGACATCAAAGCTGGACGGGTTCTTCCAGTTGGTAATGGTTCTTCCCAAAGTTTATGTTATTGATACTGATCTCAAACTTGGTATTTTGATACGAGTTGTGATTCTCACCACCCTTTTTTATCACATTTTGGGCATGAGAAGAAGGACAAGGCAAAGCAAGCCTAAGAGGATCTACGAGGAAGCTAGGGTAGCCGGCCATCACGTAGAGGACACCTATGATGGGCTTGGCGATATTTTGCTATTTGTCTTCTATTTGCTTATTGCATTTTAATTATTGGTTTGTTGAACTATTTCATTTCCATGTTTTGACATGGAAAGTATTTTGAATTCCTTTGAACAATTGTTGTATTTGGATGGTGACTTGGTTTTCAACCCAAGTCACTAAATCTATGAAATTTATTTTAATGTTCTTAAACTTTTTCATCATGCAATATTATTAGTATCTTAAAAATAAATTATAACAACTAAATTGATCTTATGAGAAATATAATGATTGGATCATTATTAATAACCAAAGTTAAGAATGGGATTCTCACTTTGACATTGTGACTAGACGTCACAACTTATTTGGAATAAGAAAGATCAATTGCATAAGTCAAAATGAGTTGCCGAACTCACACTTGGAGATTTACAATCCATATAAAGCCCCAAGATAAGATCTTTAAAACACCAATTAGATTCCATACTAGCTATGGAAGGGTTAAGAATCCTAAATTTGTTCAAGACATGGATGAGAATCCAAGTCTTTTGCTTAAATAGAATGAGTCTATAGAGAAGCTAGAATACTAAACTCTAAACAAATAAGTCTACTATAGATCGCTCAAAGTTAATAAGAGTTAATACGAGCATTATACCCCACTTATACCTGGAGAACAAAGCTGTTTTTGACTAAGGAATATAGCTCATGAAGCTATCCTTACAAGAGTTTTCTCATTTACATCTAAAGAAACAAAACTGTTTGTGGCTAATGGTGCTATCCTTCACGTAAATAAGCGTATTTACTAAGGGATATAGTGGGAGAAAATTTGCCACAAACAAAGACAAGATAAAATTTTCTTAAGTCATCAAAGGTTAGAAGCTTATAAAGAAAATATCTACTTTTTGAAAGTGATGAAAATATGATCTATGGATTCGCGGTTACCATTTCTAAATTTAAAATTGTTACATAAAAGCCATGTTGTCTAAGATGGATTCTATATAAGTGAAATCACTTAGGTAGGTTTGGACCTCCTCAAGATGAATAAAACTTTATTGTAAAGTATTATATATAAGTTAAAATATAACCATCTTTGAGATCCAAGAAAATTGCATTATCTACACCACGTATATGTATGACAAATAACAAAGAGTTGTTAAAAGTTACTTTTCTAAATGGGCATTTAGAAGTAGACAAGTTGTCGTACAAAACTCAGGAGATCAATGTGTGACCCTAAAAAAACACTCAATGCATAACAAGAGAGAATGATTTCCTCGAATTGTCAAAGAGCCATGTTTATGCATGTAATTAAGTGGGAGCTAGATCTATCATGTGTAGACATGAGGATTAGTGGGAGTGAAAAATCATCATGTATGGACATGAAGATTAGTGGGAGCAAAATATCTTCCATGTCTTGTATGTCCGAGACATATTAATCATTAGGAATGATGTACTAAAATTGCCTTCCGTGGAGGAGTGTTTAGGAAATCATTTCTAGATGAAAAACTTGGAAGAAGCATATTGTATCTGAGGCAATAATATCTCCCATGTCTCGTATGTAGGAGACATATTAATCATTAGGAATGATGTACTAACATTGCCTTCCGTGGAGGAGTGTTTAAGAAATCATTTTTATATGAAAGACTTGGAAGAAGCATATTGTATCTGAGGCAAAAATATCTCCCATGTCTCGTATGTAGAAGACATATTGGTCATTGGGAATGATGTACTGACATTGCCTTCCGTGGAGGAGTGTTTGGGAAATCATTTCTAGATGAAAGACTTGGAGAGTGTATCCCAAATTTATGGTGATAGATGAGTTAGGATACACATGATTGCTAATGTTTCCGCCATTAGGCCAATCATATATGCCAAGATATGCACATACCTTGATAAGTTATATGTTTGGAGCATGACAAGTTGATAACAAGTAATCCACATGAGAGTCATTGGATAGCCTTCAAGAATTTCCATGAGGCTAAATTTTGTTATATTAAAAGCGAATAAATAAAAGGGATGATTGAAGTGTCAATCATTGAAAATTCTACAAATAGAGTCTTAGTACATAATGATGAGGATGAGGTGGATTACAAGGATCTAATAAGTAGACCCTTCCACCAAGATACCCATCACGTGGTTATCATGATAACAAGTGAGAGCATCTTTCAAGATTAAAGAGCCCAACTCTAGATAGAGATCTAAGAGTGTACTTTGAAAACTTCATGTTATTAAGAATAACGATGATTGGAAAGAAATGGAGCAATTCATAAAGTTGGAACATATGGATACATAGTATATCCACCATCCAAGCTTTTACTGTATTTAGACAAGATGACCATGAACTGTGATAAACTTGTGTACTTTAGATTATAAGATATGAAGCAATAACACTGTGTTGATTGTTCATATGTGATAATCACATTTATCGTTTGAATTTCTAAAACTCATTATTATGCTTTGTTATATCCAAATAGGTTGTAGTGACAACTTTGAACCCTATTAAAGTGAATGGAGTGTGATGCTTTGTTATATCCTTGGCCCCTAGTTATATCCTTGGCCCCTAGTTGCTTACATGAGGTGACGTCTCAAAGTGACTGGAGTGTGATGCGATTGATGGCGAGTTCAAGTGCCATAGAGTCATATGAGATGACTAATCGATCACATAGACAGACTGTATGGGACACTCTGTCGGGCAGTGACCGCTTATAGAGTTCTGGCAATTCATAAAGCCTGGTCGTGGCGAGAGCTACTATAATGTTCTTTTCGAGTCAATTCTTTAGACTAGAGATTATTTGCCCAAGTTGGCATAGTTTCTGATTGACTTTGATTTTTGCCCCAAGCCATTCTGTAAAAAGGGGTGAATGTGCAATTATTAGGTCATGAAGAACTGTGAGTGTACGAAGGGAATAGTACGATAGAAATTTTCCAACCCCTTGTCAGGGTCAACCAATATCTCAAGGTCGCTCGAGGAGTAGTGAACTGGAAATGCGTGGCCACGCTCGGAAGGTACCTACGGTAGATAATTCTGGTCAGACAGTTACTCTCCAGATCGAGGAATCCACTCTAGATATGATCACTTGCAAGTACGACCTACAAGACACCTTGCATTGAGTCGGAGATTGTAATAGGACAAGAGAATTGGTGACGCACACTTGTTGCGAACAAGTGGGAGATTGTTGGAGTTAGTGTCCTCAACAATAGTGCAATTACTTAATTAAATCTCAATAATTAGAATACAAAGGGATGATTAACATTATAGTCAACTAATCCACATTAATCGGTAATGATTGGCTTACTAGAGTTTGACATTACTGTCGTATGACAGTGGTGATCAGTTGATCTCTTGAGGTCACACCGAAAGGACGATTCCCTAATCAAGAAAGTTAATTAATTGTATATTGATACAGATTAATTAATCCCTACAACATAACAAGTTTACAAGTGAGAAATATATCTTATTGTAATATGATTAAATAAGATTCAATAATATAATTGTTATATTAGAATGCTTAATGTTTATGAAACATTTGAGATAAGCATGATTGGTTGATCATTAGTACAATTAGTTGTAGATCATGTCAACCAAATATGAGATGACCCATTTTATATATATGTGATTATAAATTATTACTTAAAATGTTAAGTTTAATTTATTTGATTTGAAATTGTATTTAAACGAGTTAAATACATATTTATATTATAAGATAACATGTCACATGTCACATGTCACAAGTGTGACAAATGACAAAATTACATTTTATAAATTGAACTCCTTCTTAAGTGAAGGAACCGGTTATATGGGGTGGTTGGGTAGATTTAGGCTTTAAAAATTATACTAATGATGATTAAACATAATGATTGCTAATCCTAATGCCTATAGCCACCCTACAACCTTGATTAGGGTAAAAGCATAAGCATGCCCTTCTTTCCCAAGGGTTGTGTCGGTTTTGGTGAAGATATTAAGAGGATGTTTTCCTCTTATGATGCTTAACTTAATCTCATATGAAAATATACAACATCTCACTAGAAATCTCAACATACTTAGAAACTTTAGAAGTTTCATAGAACTTGTGTTGAAGTATAAACATCATATTACTAGAGTAGTAATTTTGGAGTGTAGTATACTTGTTTTAAGGGTACTTAACTATTGTACTAGTAAATCAATAGTTGAGTGATTTAAGGGTTAGTCTAAGTGCAACGAAAGGAGAGTTCCTGTACTTGGAGCTTTTGGAAATCCATCCTAAATCATCTAGCTCAAGAACAAGTGCAAGAAGGTGTCTTGTACTTGTGCCCAATACTCGATTGAAACTCAATGTGAGGAACATTTTTCTTTATCTATTTCGATTTAAATAGTTATCATGCATGTAACTAGATCTTAAAACTAATTAAAAGAATGAATTAGTATTACTTAAGAAATGTCTTACATGTAGGTATATGAACCTAACAGATTGTGCTTATGTTTTCCATTCTTATTGAAGATATCGTGTCTGCTACAAGACCTAGCGCGTCAGCTGCAACTTCAAAGTACAAGGCTGAAGAGGTTGCCAGACTCGTTGAACAGAATAAAGTTCTCACGGAGGCCCTTAAGAATTTGGGTGGTAACAGGGAGGTGTTAGTGAATGCTACTACCATAAGCATTGCCATCGCCCGTCACCGACCCACTATTTATAAGGGTATCGGTACGCCGCATCTGTTAGATGACTGGCACCACGAGATGAAGAGTATCTTCGAGGTCGTCGATTGTCCAATGAATCTATGCGTGGAGAAAGCCGCGTTTTACCTGAGGGGTCACGCGGGAAAATGGTGGTTCAGAGAGAGGGAGGCTATGAAGGATTACTATGTGAATGAAGGGGAAGTGGAAATTCCCCTAGAGAGATTTCAAGACAGAGATGAGGCTGGAGTTTGTCCCGAGCATGTGAGGGGGAAGCTGAGATCCGTATTTGATATTTTTCGGATGGCTGAAGAGATGTCCGTGACGGAGTACTACAACAAGTTCACAAAGTTGGCCAGCTATGCCGATGAGATGCAATGGAGTCAAAAGTCCCTAGCTGAGAAATTCTTGATGGGATTGTTGTTTAGGGTCATGAACAAACAACCAGTGCCGGTTGCTTCTGATCTTAAGGTGGCCTACGAGAAGGAGGGGCATGCTGAGAGATTGGCAGTTATGACAAAGGAGGCTAGAGACGCGATGGAGGGCGGCAAGTGAAAGGTAACAAGCAAAGGTGGAGGCAACTCTACCTACAAGAGGATCAATTATTTGCAGGCCATATCCTATTCTGGTGGGGGTGGCTATCGTGGAGGACAGAACTCTGGAGGAAATGGTGGTAGAGATGCTAGTGAGACTTCCGGAATACAGTTCTTTAGTTGTGGTGGTATGGGCCACAAGAGGTTCGAGTGTCCATCCGGGGGTGGAAGTGGGGGTTACCAACCCTCATATCAGCGGAGTTATTCTCTGAGCATGGCTAGCAATCGGCCTGCAGGTTCATGGAACCGGCAGGGGAGTCAGAGTAGGACCGGTGGTGGCTACAATTGCTATGGTGGTCATTAGAGGCAGCACAAAAACAATGGGGAGAACCAGAGTTCAGCTTCGAAGACTGTGGCATCTGCAAGCACAATGCAAGGGAGCGGCCATAAGAACATTGGTAAATTGTTCATGATGGACAATCAAGCGATAGACGCGGACGCGCAGGTTATTACCGGTACTTTTCTTGTACGTTAATTATGTTCCTTCTTTTGTTTTATTCGATTCAGGGGCAACCCATTCTTCCATTTCAAAGAGACATGCTGTATTGTTGGGATTGGGAGGTAGTAAATCTGTAAATGATAAAGTACTTATACCTTTTTGGGAGTCTATATCATGTAATAAGTTGTTTAGAGGGGTGTCTATGGTTGTGAAGGAAGTCGACTTTCTTGTTGATTTGTTTGAATTCTTGTTAGATGGATTTGAGGTCATTGTCGGGATGGACTGGTTGGGTAGATACAAAGCTAATATTGATTGTCATCATAAGAAGATGTCCTTAAGGGGTCCGAAGGGAGTTAGGGTGTCGTACCGAGGGTTCATGGTGAAGCCTAACGTGAAGCTGATATCGGCTATCACATTGAAGACTTACCTGAGGAAGGGCTACCCTATGATCTTGTCTCACGTGAGATATACCAGAGTCGAGAGGCCGACATCAGACCAGATCGAAGTGGTGAGTGGGTTTGATGATGTTTTTCCGGATGAGATACCGCGATTACCTCCGATGAGAGATGTAGATTTTAGTTTGGGGTTGAAGCCGGGGTACGAGACCAATTTCTAAGGCCCTGTATTGTTGGAGTAGTTGTCCTCCACAATAGTGCGTCTACATAATAAATCTCATTAAAGGAATATATCCGGGATATTTATTGGCTATATTAGTCATTTGATCAACGTATATCGGTAACGGTTGGCTAACTAGAGTTTGACGTTACTGTCGTATGACGGCGGTGATCAACTGATCCCTTTCGGTCACACCTACAGGAACGAGCCTCAAATAGAGAACTAATTATTTGTATAAGATACAGTTTAATTAGTCCCTAGAATAAATAACTAAAAGTTAGTCGATTGAGTTTTATAAGAGAGAACGAGTTTAGAACTCAGACTATAAAATTATTATTCAATTATACAATAATTGATTAGTAATGTTTATGAGACGGGATATAGTAATTAAATTGTTAATTCACTAAAAATCTACTAATTGACTAATTTGATTAGTGTTAGTACAAGTCATATATATATATGTACATGTATATTTGTTGAGTGTTTTTAGACAAAGTAAATTGGTAAACACTTAAATTATATATAAGATAATTAAGTGGACGATTACACATATTTGTAAGACAAATATAAGAATAAAAATGGACCCATTAATGGGTGTTGGAATCCAGAATATGAAGATTTTGTTTTTTACTTTTGTTCTTTCCCAAGCATTCCTCTTCCCTATTACTTTTCCTCTTACCCATGATGCAATGATTCCAAGCATGCACAAAAATCACACTCCACCTCCCCTCTCTCCTTGGTGAATCCGGTCATGATGGCCTTTTATGAGCAAACATTTGTTGCTCATATTTTCACTAGTGCATGTGTGATAAAAACACTTATCTCACTAGAATTTCTACAAACCTCTCAAAAAGAAAACTCTCAAAAACAAATGGAAATATTACTAAGAGTTTTTAATATGTATTTTTCTCATATTCAAAGGGTTGTATTTATAGTATGTAGTTAATACTACTTATACAAATTTGAGGTTAGTTCATGACTGCTTCTTAAAGAAGGTATTCAACTTTTGATACTAGGAAGATCTTTCCAAGCTAAGTAGATTTTCTATAAGACAACAAGGAGTTATTGTACTTATTTTTCCATCACCATTATTGTAAGGAAATTTCTATCTTTTATAATAATGTCTTTCTATTTGCATGCATGTTACATAGATATTTAAATAACTAAATTAACAAGTAATTTGGTAAACTAATTAGAGGAGTCTAATTAGGGTCTATGGACTTTCATGTATCACATGGGACCGAAGGAGCTTGAGGAGTTGAAGAAGCATCTGAATGATTTACTGGACAAGGGATACATTAGAGCTAGTGTATCGTCGTGGGGTGCGCCAGTCCTATTTGTTAAGAAGAAGGATGGTAGCTTACGTTATGCATTGATTACCTTGAACTAAACTATGTGACGGTGAAGAATAGGTATCCATTACCTAGGATTGACGATCTGTTTGACCAGTTGAGTGGAGCTGGGGTGTTTTCGAAGATAGATTTGAGATCGGGGTATCATCAGCTGAGAATAAAGGATAGTGACATTCCGAAGACGGCGTTTCGCTCGAGGTATGGGCATTATGAGTATGTGGTGATGCCGTTCGGGTTGGTTAATGCACCAACAGTATTCATGGATCTTATGAACATGATCTTCAGTCCATATTTGGACATGTTTGTGGTGGTATTCATCGATGACATCTTAGTCTATTCTAAGACTAAGAAGGAGCATGCAGAGCATTCGAGGATCGTGTTGTAGATCTTGAGGGATAACCAGTTGTATGCCAAGTGGTCTAAATGTGAATTTTGGTTAGAGAAGGTGGCTTTCTTGGGGCATGTTATATCAAAGGAAAGGGTAGTGATGGATCCGAGTAAGATTGAGGCGTTGTCTAACTGGGAGGCACCAAAGAATGTGGCGGAGGTGAGAAGTTTTCTGGGTTTGGCTGAGTATTATAAGAGGTTCGTGAAGGACTTCTCAAAGAAAGCTAGACCTATGACGGTGTTGATGAGGAAGGAGAACATGTTTTGTTGGGATGAGAATTGTGATACGTCGTTCCAAACCTTAAAGGAGCGTCTGACCACAGCTCCAGTGTTGGCATTACCAAAGGGGAGCAAGAATTTTGAGGTGTATACGGATGCATCGAAGTGTGGCATGGGGTGTGTGTTGATGCAGAATGGGAAGGTCATTGCTTATGCGTTGAGACAGCTGAAGCCTTATGAGGAGAATTACCCTACTCACGATCTTGAGTTGGGAGCGGTGATATTTGCGCTGAAGATTTAGAGGCACTATTTGTATGGTGCCAGTTTCAAGGTGTTTTCCGAGCATAAGAGTTTGAATTACATCTATACCCAGAAGGAGTTGAATATGAGGCAGCGGCGGTGGATGAAGTTAATTGGGGTTTATGACATGGAGATTATATACCATGAAGGAAAGGCTAATGTAGTTGCTGATGTCTTGAGTCGGAAGAGTGTACATTCTTTGTGCACGACGATGTCTTTGATGAGGTTGAGGGATGAGGTTGCAAAGATGGGGATTCTTGTGATTTGAAAGAGGGATGCTACTAGTGATCTGATGATTGAACTGGGCCTATATGATGATATTAGGAGCAAGCCGTTAGAGGATCCGAAGATTCAGCTGTGGAAGAAGGGAGTAGAGGAGGGTACTACTCCTATATTTTTGATTCATGGTGATGGGAGTTTGAGGTTTGAGGGCCGATGGTGTGTACCGAGTGATCCAAAGTTGAAGAAAGTGATTTTGACTAAGGCCCATTGCACTTCTTATTCGGTTCATCCAGGTGGGGATAAGTTATATAAGGATCTGAAAAAAACGTTTTGGTGGCGACGAATGAAAAAGGAGGTAGCTGACTTTGTTGCAAGATGTTTGGTATGCCAACGAGTCAAGGGGAGCAAAGGAGACCGCTTGGTAAGATTCAGCCCTTAGAGGTGCCGGAGTAGAAATGGGAGCCTATATCCATGGACTTTTTAGTGGGACTTCCGAGATCGCAGAAGGGGAATTACATGATTTGGGTGATTGTAGACCGGTTGACCAAGTCAGCTCATTTCGTGCCTATGAAGGATACTTGGAGCAATATTGAGCTCGCGTTGGCTTATAAGAAGCATGTGGTGAAACTACATGGGGTGCATAGTGATATAGTTCCTGACCGTGATGCAAGATTTATTTCTAATTTCTAGAAGCAACTGCAAGAGCTGATGTGAACAACATTGAAGATGAGTACATCATTTCATCCTGCGACGGATGGCCAGATGGAGAGGACGATCAAGACCTTAGAGGATATGTTGAGGGCTTGTGTGCTATCTTTTGGTGGAAGCTGGGAAGATAAGCTAGATTTGATAGAGTTCTCTTACAACAAAAACTGTCATTCCACTACAAGAGAAAGCTCGTTTTGCGACGGATTAATCCGTCGCCAAACATGGTATTTCCGTTGCCAGAGACAGTTTTGCGACGGATTTGCGACAGATAGTGTCCGTCGCCCATTTTCGTCGCAAACAGTAGTTTTTGCGATGGACTAATCCGTCGCAAGTTCTTTGTGACGGGATATCCGTCGCCAACATAAATAGCGACGGATTACAGGTGGTAGTCAAGTCAAAGAGGAAGTCAATTTTTGCGACGGAATTTCCGTCGCAAAAATTGACTGCCCCTTTGACTTGACTGCCACCTGTACAGCCAAGTCAAAGAGGAAGTCAACATTTGCGACGGAATTTCCGTCGCAAAAATTGACTTCCTCTTTGACTTGGCTGTAAGTCAGTCAATTTTTGCGACGGAAATTCCGTCGCAAAAACACCTGTATTTTCCAGGAAATGGATGTTTCCTACATCCCCTCTATACGCGTTAAAACGACAAAAAACCTGCAAATAACAGAAGTTTTCCAGCAGTTACGCGTCAAACAAAGTTACTAATGTAACACAAAACCATGCATGAACAAAGTTTTGATTTTATATCATAAAAGTAAAGTCTTACAAATAAAAGGTTTTAAGTTCAAAATAGTTAACTAATCACTCAACCACACGGAGTGAATGGAGGGAAAGGGGTGAATGGGTGGGGCCTAACATTATCGCCGCCATCATCATCAAAGTCATCTCGACCCTAGTTAGAACCTCCAGGTCTGCAGCTGTGAGTAGAATTTCTTGCAACCTGACTCAAGTACTCTTTTATAGCTGCAATCCTTCGAACTTGTTCGTCGCGCTCTTGCCTAAGTGCCGCATTCTCCTTTGACAGCTTAGTAGCCAAACTTGGGGTGCACTAAGTCGGGGTTGAGGTAGCAACAGAGTGCCTATGACGGTCAAACAAATAATCCGCCGCTGGTCCCAATCCGTAGCATCTTCCTTTCTCGTCAAATCCAGTTTCCTCATAATAGATCTCATTATCGTCGATGTTTTCGACTCCTTGACTTTGAAGCTCATACTTCTTTGACATGATCTAATTCTGCATCACAAACAAGCTCAGAATTAGTAATTGTCATTTAAATTAAATAGTTAATGTAATTAAATAATATATAAATGACAAACATAAATGACTTAACAAAATAATGCATAACTTATAAAGAGTTCAGCTGGTTTTTTTGATAACCATCCATGGAACTTGTGCTTCTTTGTCTTCTCTAAGACTTGCACGGCATTTGGAATACCAGATAAATTTTCTCGACCTACAATAATTTAAATACTTGTTAGTATAACATATATCTATATATATATATGTAAGTATTAAATTATAATTAGATAAATAAATAAAAAATGAAAGAAGATTTATATATACCATTTCGTCCATGATTCTTAAGGTGTTTTTTCTACCCATAATGTGAGTAGGCAACGCCTTTCCCTTCTCTTCATATCCCGACCTACGATTAGCCGAGGCTGATTGAGATCTCGCAACGAAAGAAGGATCTTCGACAGGCCTATTCTTAAGCTTTCTAAATAAGTCCAAATGAATCCACTTCGGCATGTGCTCCTCGTCTTTCTGCGAGGCTCGGTAGATCATATGACGTAAACGAGTCTTCATGGCGTATTCCCAAGCTTTCCTTACCATATCTGTATGGCAAGGATCGAAAGAAACCCTTTGCTGTCATGATTAAAAACATAAAGTTAGGAAAATATTAAGTAAATAAACAAAAAAATAAAAAATCAATAACAAAGATAAATTGAGAAAAACAAATTTAAATAGATATAATTATAATATTTTAAATAATCATACCTCAAACCAGTTCCACCAAGACGCCCGCAAAACATTTGACGCCTCTTTCCAATTTGGCGCGTGTTCCTTGTACCCGCAGGTTATGGTCTCCGAAATCAGTTTAACCACATCTGAGTCACTAAACCTGAAATTAATTATCATAGTTAAATACATTATATATAAATATTATGATATTTTAAATAATCATAAGTATAATTAAACAATTAAAGTAAAAGTGAACTAGTCTTACCATACACCTGTTTCCTCATCCGGATCGAGGCGGACTCTGCGAGTAGTAGTATCCACCTGTGTCGGTTGCTCGTTCCCGTCATTGACTTGTTTGTTCTCATCCTCCTGCGCTCTGTTTTCTACATTACTACAACTACCTCTTCTTCGTCGTCCGCCCACCATATAGAGAAAAACTAAACTATTCAAAGTTGTCATGAATTAACAAACATGTACAATTAAATGACAAGAAACTATATATTCTTATTAATGAATAATAAAAACAACTGTCAACAGCTGAAATGAAATTGTTTTGCAAACGCCCATACATTTAGAAAAAGTAGTTTCAACTTAGGGGTGCTAACGAGCCGAGCCGAGCACGAGCCCAGGGGTGCTCGGCTCGAGCTCGATAAGTGTGAAGGTGTGCTTGGCTCGAGCTCGAGCTCGTCGAGCTTTAATGATGTAGGCTCGAGCTCGAGCTCGACATGATAACATTGGTTCGAGCTCGGGTCGTGGGCTCGTGTCAAGCTCGGGTCGTGGGCTCGTGTCAAGCTCGGCTCGTGGGCTCGTGTCAAGCTCGGCTCGTGGGCTCCTATGGCTTGTGACAGGCTTAAGTGCTTTACTTGCAACTTGGGACTTTGGTCTATTTATGTTCAGAAAAGTAAATCAACCATTAACGATTTTTACAAACCTCGTGCTATAATAAAAAAAAATATACGATAAACTAAATAAAAAAGCATCATAGCGTACTAAAAACAATAATACGATTAACTAATAGTTCGAGTACACAAATCCGTAATGTCTTTCTAAGTGATTTTGACCAAAAACAATAATTCACCACATAGTCTACTAAAAACGTATATAAAACTAAACGGATAATCCATAACAAAACCATTTATCGCCTCTTCAATCTCCTCATATCTTGCCTTAATCTTCTTTGAGCAATACGTCATCACCTCTTCGCTCGTGGGTCTTATCGCAACTCCTGTAACAAAATATACATGACTGAAAAATAATTTGAGTCAAAAAATAATTTGCTACTATAGAAAAATTTAACTAATATACGTCCATGTCCTCCACTTATACTTACCTATGGAAGTGGGAGACGAATTTCCTTTGGTTGATCCTCGCTTTTGTTCTGGAAAAATAAACATTCACAAATTAAATAATGACTTTATTAAAGTAAATGAAGGAAGTAAAAACTAGAATATAGTATTGTAATCACCTTATTCTTTCGTTTTAATCCATGTAATGATCGACACCAATCTCCCGTGCATAACAACATTTGTACTGCATCTGAAGTCAATGAAGCACGATAAGGATCAATAACTCTGCTACCAGCACTAAACGTTGCCTCGGAGGCAACAGTGGTAATTGGAACAGCTAAGATATCAGCTGCCAGCTTGGATAATATACGAAACTTCATTGATTTATCTTTCCACCACTGCAAGGCATCAAAACACTCGTCCTCGTGAGGAACATAACACCCCTCGTCAAGATAATCATCAACTTCAGATTTCCTGGACTCAATTGTATCTTCACTTCTCACTACTTGTAAAAGTTCCGACAATCCTGGAGTGTTGCTCCTTACATTGATAGAAGAACTACCTCCACCTTCATCACTCTGCCCCTTAGGAGAATACATGGTAACATATTCTTTATATAGCTCATACAATATCTCTTTTACCTTATTAACATTATCTCGAGCTACATCAGATGGGAACATCTTTGGAAAAGTAATCTCCACAACCTTCATCTTCATTCGAGGATCCAACACGGCTCCAATAGCCATAAGCAAATTACATTGACCCCAATACTTATCAAACCTTTCTTTCATGTTCTTAATTAAGTTCTTAACAAATTCATCAGAAGAGTCGGAATGTGTATCCAACAACACTTTGATTCTATAAATTTCAGCCAAAAATAGATTAGAAGTAGGGTATTCAGATCCGGATATAATATTCGTCGTATCATTAAACACTTCTAATATTTCAACCAATTTTTCAATTTTCACCCAATCTTCAGCACTAGGACAATAAGTATAATTATGATCTTCTTGAGCTAGCCTTGCAAACACCTTTTTGAACTTAATTGCACAAGCTAACATTTCATAAGTGGAATTCCAACGAGTCTTACATTCAAGAACCAATCTTCTTTCTTTAAGGTTGAATTGTTGTACAAGTTCAGTAAACTTTTTGAGTCGTAGATCACTTTGATTAATGTAATCAACACTCTCATGAACATTAGTGATGATAGTTTTCACTTGTTTGAGACCATGTTGTACCATAATGTTTAGAATATGTGCACAACAACGAACATGGAACAACTTACCATTACAAATCAACCTTTTAGTGAGAGAAAAAGTGTCCTTGAGAACTTGAATGCAAGTATCATTAGCTGAAGCATTATCAACTGAAATAGTGAAAACCTACAAAAAAAATTGATTAGTTTCTTAAGGTGTTTAAGTTATTTTCAAATTAGTAGGAACATGCTGACTAAAAAATACAATTATAAGAAAAACGGAACAATATAAGGGAAACAGTTACTTACTTTGTTCTCTATATCCCACTCCTTTAAGCATTTGAATATACAATTGGCTATGTCTCTTCCTTTTTGGGGTGGAGGTAAGTGGACAAAATTCAAGACCCTCTTTTGGAGCTTCCAGTCACAATCAACAAAATGACCCGTTAAAACCATATACTCAATTTTTTGAGGCTTTGATTTCCATAAATCCGTGGTCAGTGAAATTTTCTCAACACCTTTCAACATTGCTTTTAGCTTCTTTTTTTCACTCTCATACACTTTAAAAGAATCACTTCTTATGGTATGGCGAGACATACTTTTATATTGCGGAATACCTCGTTTTATCATCAAATTAAAACCCTCTTCCTCCACAATTCTAAAAGGATGCTCATGCATGAGTATCCAGTGTGCAATTCCCTCCCTCATCACTAACATGTCAAGTTGGCCATCATGTAAAGCACTAACAAAACTAGTACTCGCACCCGAATTAGACGGTAAAAAGTTAATAAGCTTTTGCCTCTTGGAAAACAATGTCTTCTTTGCACATTTATTTGAGTGTCTATTAAAATGAGTTGTTGCACCGGATTTCAAGTGAGATAAAGGTTTCGCGCAGTACTTACAATTAGATTTCCATGTCCTCTTAACCAGAAAGGGTTCTGAGAAGTCGTTCCACACTTCGGCTTTCCTTCCTCTTTTGAAAGGATGAGGAGGTGGGCTTTCCTCCGCAAGAACATCTTGGGTAGAATTAAGATTCGACTCTGGATGGTCTTCCGTTACTTGTGCCTCCATTTCTTCTTCAATATCCATCTCATCATCAAGATTCACAAAATGTTCTTCCACTGTATTAATTGAAGGACAAGTGACTGGAGAAGTAGGCTCTAATGCATCTGTAAGACAAGTACAGAAGAAATAGACTAGTGTCATTGAAGAGAAATTGCACTAAAATCCAAGTGCAAGACAAGTAAACAATAATATAAAAACTTACCCGTCATGGTCGTTCCGATTTGATTCTCCGTCTCTACTCTCTCTTATTCTGTACTCCAAACAAATGTTACACAAAACAAATGTTACTTCCCAAAGAAATAGCTACGTAACTACTCGACTAGAAACCAAATAAAACACCAACACCTCATTTTTTATCGCATCCTATTTCATTTAACAAGGAACCATACTGGTAAGTGGTAACTAACTCATCAGTTTCAGTTTGTGATTAATTATTTAGCAACTTTGGTTGTTATCATCTACTCCATATTGCTATATGACAGTGGTATTCCACATTCCTGTAACTCAGTATCTTGAGTACGAAAAGATGGGTACTCTATAGATGTGTTACCAAGAGGGGATACTCATATTGATTCGTAAGAGAATCAAGTCAAGGAAAACTCCTGCAAATTAATTGCTATCAAACTACAAAACTATTATTTGGAAGCTCATGGTTCTATATTCAACTAATATAAGAATTACAAATAATCTTATTCATCATCACTACTTGAATATTGGTTTTCGGAAATGTTGTATTTAAAAAGAGAGTCTATAAAATCTTCTTCTTCCTCTTTATCTTCCTCTTTATCTTCTGCTCCGTCTTCCTTCCGCTTCTGCTCATCCTCCTTCTCCTCCTCTTCTACCTTCTCCTCATTATTGTCCTCTACTTGAGTTTCTTCTTCCTCCTCTTCTATAATTTCGTTATCATCTGGCACTTCAATTATTGATAGTAGTGTCTCACTACTAATAACATCTTCTTGAAACGCAGATTCGACAATAGGAGCATCAACATGCGATTTGGCTTTAGTTTTGAATACTGCTGACCACTTATCTTTATCTCTTTTGATATTTGGATATGAAGTATAATAAACTTGTTCGACTTGATAAGCCAACACAAATGGATCATATTTCGGAAATTTTCAGCTTCGATTAACATCCACAAGTTTATAATCCTTATGCATTTGCATTCCTTTTTCAGAATTATCTATCCAATCACATTTGAATAAAATAACATTATATGTGCTTTTTTCGCCTGTGTACGACAATTCAACAACTTTGTTGAGTGATCCATAGTAGTCAGCTCCCTCGATCGAGCTTACACATACTCCATTATTAATTGTAGATTTTTCCAAATCTAACCCATCTTTGAAAGTGCGAAATTTGTATCCATTAATGAAATAACATTTCCATGTTCGCACCCTTTTCGAAGGACCTTGTGCTAAGGCAATGACAACTGGATCTTTTAAGTTGTTTATCTATCATTGTTAAATTATTATCAAATTATAATACCTTCAGGTATAATAAAAAAAAGTAATCTGGTGTTAGTATGTAGTATGTACTTACTTGTCCTCTAAACCATTGGGGAAATCTTGTGTCAAATTTGTTCCAAATATCCTCGGCTGTGAGAAATTGGGGATATTCTGTTTTGATATAATTTTTCATTGTAAATAATGTCGAATTAAGTAATAGTTTTTACATGTTGTTATAATTAATTATTAATAATTAAAGTTCCAAAGGACGATTTTTTTACTTACACTTCGTTATGCTTCAATTCATCTAAATCACAGTTAGATAAAACATATAAGTGTGCACGCTCATATTCGTTGTCTTCTAAAAATCTTTCACGACACTTTCCAGAACTAATACCCCCGTGATCTTGAAAAATCTCGGGTAAGGTAGAATACGTAGGCTCTTTCAAGCCTACGTCGAGATCCTTGGCTTTTGTGTCAACGTTCTCTTCAAAATAAAAGGAACAGAAATTGGCAATTTCTTCAAGCAAATACGCGTTGCATATAGAACCTTCAACACGCGCTTTATTTCCAATCTTTTTTTTCAAATGATTAAGAACCTATAAAAAACTTGGATAAGATAGAATGAAATTAAAGTTAAAATTGAATAATTGTGGAATTAATTACCTCTCAAAAGGATACATCCACCTATATTGCACTGGACCACCCATTTTCAGTTCATACGGCAAATGAATTGGTAAATGCTCCATTGAGTTAAAAAAAAGAAGGTGGAAATATCTTCTCTAACTTGCAAATGATTTCGGCAATGTTGTTCTCGAGAGTAGTCATTTTTTCAACTTGTATCGATAAAGTACACAAATCTCTGAAAAATTGGCTAATCTCAGTTATTGCATTCCACTCATTCTTCGGGAGAAGGTGCCTTAAAGCCACTGGAAGTAAACGCTTCATAAACACGTGACAATCATGACTTTTAAATCCATGTAGTTTCAACTCGTGTTTATCAACACATCTACTCAGATCTGAAGCATAACCGTTCGGAAATCTCAAATTGGATATCCAATCACACAACACCTTCTTTTGTTCTTTATTCAAAATGAATGAATCCATTTTTCGCTGTTTAGAACAAACTGTCAACATGTCCTCTTGTGCTTGTGGGGTAAACTTTGTCTTGTTTTTCACATTCATCACCGTGTGAATCAGTTGCTCGAAAAAGTTTTTCTCGATATGCATTACATCAAGGTTATGACGAATTAATAGTGTTCTCCAATAAGGAAGTTCCCAAAAAATGCTTTGTTTCCACCACCCAACTCGAGAAACTTTTAACGAGTCAAATTCAGCTTTACTTGCATCCACAACTTTGGGAAAATGCTTCACACAATCCCACACTTCTTCACCCGTTAATCTCGTAGCAGCAAAATCTTTCTCAACTCGTCCTTTTCGAAAATTAACTTTATCTTTGCGGAAAACATGATCAGGTGGTAAAAACTGTCTATGACAATCAAACCAACTCCATTTTTTACTTTTATAAAGCCAAAACGACTTAGTCTCCTTCTCCATACAATATGGACACGCATGTTCACCAGCAGTTGACCAACCCGATAACATGCCGTAAGCAGGCAAGTCATTGATAGTCCATAATAGTACGGCTCTAAGATCAAAGTTCTGCTTTCTAGAGACGTCGTATGTGTACAACCCTGTCTCCCACAACTGCTTCAACTCGCGAATTAACGGTTGTAAATAAACGTCAAGATGTTTTTTGGGACTGTTGGGACCGGGTATAAGTAATGATAGAAACATAAACTGTCTTTTCATACATAGCCAGGGTGGTAAATTGTATGGAGTGAGCATTACCGGCCAGCAGGAGTACGGCTTTCCATATTGACCGAAAGGTGCGAAACCATCAGTACAAAGACCAAGTCGAACATTTCGAGGCTCACTTGCAAAAGAAGGATGAATGCGATCAAAATGTTTCCAAGCCTCGCTGTCACTTGGATGAGACATTATCCCGCTGACACGTGGATTTTCATGATGCCACCGCATCTCTGCCGCAATTAGTTTTGTGGCATAAAGTCGTTGCAAACGCGGTCCTATTGGGAAATAAGTTAAAATATTTTTCACAACCCTTTTGCCATTTGCATTCTTTTGTTTTTTATATCGATCTCTACCACATTTTCTACACTTATCGAGAAGACTATCACCATCCCAAAACAACATACATCCTATTTCACACGCATCTATCTTTTCATAAGGCAGTTGAAGAGCTTTAAGAATATTTTTGGTTTCATAGAAGTTACGCGTCATAACATGATTTTCAGGAATAATGTCCCCTATAAATGACGCGATACCATCTACACATTTGTGGGGTAAATTGTATTCACATTTCACAGTTACCAACCGGGAAGCTGACTGCAACAGAGAGATACGACTCCCCTCATACACCGGTTTATTGGCATGTTCCAACATTTTGAAAAAGGCTAGTACATTAGGATTTGGAGATTCATCAACCACTTCAGCGTCAACATTTTCCATTATAATTTCATTAATGTTGTCGCGCAACGCATCCTCCACCATATCCCTATAAGGATTGTCAGACCTCTCCTCAACGGGAAAATTCTCACCATGGCACACCCAATCATAATAGTCATCGCAAAAGCCCCAAAGCCCTAGGTGTTTTCGTACTTCTTGTTCGGCTAAAATTTTTCTATTTTTACACTTTACACACGGGCACCTAATTTCTTTACATCTACCGTAATCTTCTTCTTTCTTAACATAATTAAGGAATTCATTAACGCCCATTACAAACTCCTGCCTTAATTTTTTATTACAATCCTATCTTTCATACATCCACGCCCGTTGTACTCTTTTCATTTCAAATCTACATACACGTTTATAATTATTATTATCGACTTAAATAAATATTCAAAACAATAACAACAAGAACTAATACTTTACTAATAACAACAATAACAACAATAACTACTAATACACAACAACAACAACAATAACAACAACAACAACAACAACAACAACAACACCAAAAACAACAACAACAACAACCTCTAACAACAACAACAACAACAATAACAACAACAACAACAACAACAACAACAACAACAACAACAACAACAACAACAACAACAACAACAACAACAACAACAACAACAACAACAACAACAACAACAACAACACCAACAACAACAACAACAACAACAACAACAACAACAACAACAACAACATCTTCCACCTGCAAAAAAAAAAAAATATTCGAGTTCATGGGGTCCTTATCTCTCCAACCTAAACCCATCTTTGAATCTTTCATACCATTAGTAAATACTAATCATTTAATTAATTGTTATGAGACGAAAATTTGGCAGCAATTCCCTACAGTTCTCCAAATACACAATGTTGAATGACTTGTCACTCTCCATATGTATTCAGAGAACATTAAAGGAACTGTCAACCAAACTTAATCGTCAAATAACAATTAAAAAAATGATTAGTATTTACCACCTAACTGGCATTAAAGATTCAAAGACAGTCCCAAAACGGGGACTATTCAAGAATTACACCTAATGCGTAATTCTTGAACGGGTACTAAGTCTATCATATATGAACAACATTTCCTTAATAATTGTGACAAAAGTAAAGCTAGACAAATGACCGGGACGGGGGGAGTAATAATAATTATCTATATTAATAATTACAACAATTCAAAGGAGGGAGGGTGGCAGTGGGGTGGGGGCAGCGGCAGGGAGGGGGGTGGCGGCGGCAGGGAGGGGGTGGCGGCAGCAGGCAAGGGGAGGGGGTGGTAGATCTGAAAAATCAAATTAAGAAGAGGGAGAGAGATAGAAAGAGGGACGTACCAATTGAAGGCTCCGGTGGTGTAGGTGGTGGTTCCGGTGGTGTTTGTGGTGGCTCCGGTGGTCTTAGGTTAGTGGCGCCGGTGGGGTCTTGGGTAGAGTTGACGGACGGAATTTTAATTGATTTATGTAAAGTGAGATACGGGGAAAGACTTGGCTGCTGGTTATATCAAAAAAACCTTGCGACGGAATTTCCGTCGCAACGCCGTCGCAAGATTTATTATTAAATATTATTTGCGACGGAAAATTCGTCGCAGAAATAGAATTTCCGTCGCAGAAAGAAATGCCACCAGGCTTTGCCAGTTGTGATATTTCAGTCAATTATTTGAATCTGCGACGGAACTTCCGTCGCACAGTCCGTCGCAAGCTTACAAATTGCGACGGAACTTCCGTCGCAGAGGTTCCCGCCATGTTAATTTTCTAGGCGCCATGGCTGGAAACTCTGCTACGGAATATCCGTCGCAATTCCGTCGCAGGTTACTATTTCCGTCGCAGGATCCGTCGCAAAGGTTTTTTTGCTACGGAATTTGTGTCCGTCGCAAATATTCCGTCGCTAATGAAATACTTTTTTGTAGTGTGATAGGATAGAGTATATTAGTTAATCTTGAATATGAGAATCAATCTAAGCAATTTAATTGAGGTTAGTCGAATGAGTGCACGCATGAGACTAGCTAGGTAGTTAACCCCGACCTGGATCGAGAGATTGGAAGGGAAAGGCTTGCTTAGAATTGATAGGTGACTCCTAAGAGGGCGAGTGTTAATTGGGAAAATCCCTAGGGTGGTTTGAGACCGAGAGGAGAAAACCATTGCCCTTCTCATTGATAGATTGACTGACTTAGTTGGCCCGTAGATGCCGATATTGCAGTAGACCGAATCCTAGCATATTTTTCCTTTATCTGATTTATTTCGTGTTAACCTCTACCTTTATTTCTCTTCCCTTAAATCTTATTTAGTTTAGTTTAAAACCAAATCGAAATCCTCAGACTGTACTGACAGACTTAGATTACAGTTAGTTAATTTCCTCCCTGTGGAGATCGACCCTACTTCCGCTATCTTCTTTAGTTTGTAGACTTAGGCTTTTATTTTTGGTGTATAACGACTCGCATCATATTTGAACAAGAAAAATCGAAGGCTTGTGTTGATAAAAGATCGGTTAGTAGTGTAATGCCGATGACAGAATTGTCAAATGAAAACAACTCCATGAACAATACTTTTCACACCACAGCCAATATGGTTTCAGTTTCTTAGCATTTGCGTTTACAACAGAGTTTACAGATCAACTAGTGAAGCCTGGCGCAATGTTTCAAACTCATGTTATAGCAACATTTGAGTGCATATGAAAAAAAAATATATTTGTCTTGTATACACAAATGCTATAACTTTTGACCGGTCTTAATAGTTTAAGACGGATAATGTCGTCTTAAATGAGAATCTGTGTTAATTATTTTGGCTAAAATTCTCATCTAAATTAGTTCTCATTAATAAACGAGTGGCATTGATACTTGAGCATTATAATTTGAGTTGGACAAAGACCCGAAGCAAAATATCTCTAGTTTGTCGCTTTTACTTTTAGGGTCTTCTTGGATAGAGACCCATATATCAAGTCCTTACTCTTTGAGAGTATGAATAAGGCGTGTGTCACTCGTGACAAACCGACAATCTTACAACGAGTCAGACAAAACCCAACAAACACGTATATCATTTGGAAGATGGATAGGAAAGACTACAAGTACAACATTTGTTGTGCGGAATAAGTACAAGTATTGTATTAATAATGGGATAATGTACAAAGGATGATCACACAATAAACTTACAAGTATGGATCTCAAATATTACAAGGATAATTGAAAGCTTGATGCCTCCTATTTATAGGTCTAGAAAGTATTAGTTATGGATGAAAAGGTGCATTCATGGTGCCTCTTGGCCGAATAGGTGCCAATCATGCCCCTTGGGTTTGGCGGTTTCAAATGAGGGAAGGTACCCTTATTTTAGAACAGATGTCAATCATCCTCTTCCTCTTGGTAAGCCGCGAACATATGTCATGGCCGAAGGGGTGCATGCATGCCTCTTCATGCTTGGTATGAATCGGTGCGAGCAATCCTTGTCGTTCCTCTTCATGTGTGGCGCCAAGATGAGTATCAAAGAGGGATGTATGGGGTGGTTACATTCTATGGGGATGCATCCACATAGGGGGATGAATGGTAGTTATTTAGATTCAATGTATCTAGGCAAGGGGGCTTGCATGTGGACAAGGGTCTTGGAACATGGCCCTTGGTCGCATTGCTTCATATAATCGCACTTCCACGCTTCTTGACGCGTCGCTGACGCATGAAAAATGCAGATCCCGACACATAACATTTAGTGGTGAGGAAAACCTTATACTCCGTGATATATATGGTTGTAAAAAGCTCAAAAAATTTCTATACGAATACAACCCAGTTTAGGTTTTCGTATACCAGATTAAACCGTGTATACGAGTTCCATTTTTTTATTTTATCATTTTATATTAGTTTATTTGCTTTGAGTACAAAATTTCAGTAAGTTTACTTATTTACAGGTTCGGTCATGCGTTGGACAAGTCTTGCTGCTAAATGTGCGGGTTATTATCGAGTTAGGTAGTTTTCATGCCCAGGTTAAAAAGAGCAATCATTTCCATTAGGGATGACAATGGACCGGGTTCGGGTCAGATCAGGTGATGCCTCATCCGTCATCCATCCGTTACTTTAAAATCTCATCCAACCCGTCCATCATCCATGAAACTTATCGTCCGTCATCCATCCATCCATCCATCATCTGTGATTGAATTGGGTGATTGCATACATATATGTTTAAAGATAAAAATATGATAGACTTTTTATTTTATAAGTTATGTTCTAAGTTAGCATTTACAAAGATTTATTAATGTAATTAGCTAAAGTGTTCTTGTTCTACATGTTTTTAGTTTCCGAATGCATTGGACATTTTCATGTGAACTAATTTTTCAAGTGTTATCGTAATGGAAATGAAAATGGACTTTTTTTTATTAACTTCTGAAATGTAAGACACACTATGAAATAGGTAATGATATAGATCAATCTATATTTTAGCTGAAAAGTAGCCTTTAACTTACTGTTCATCTAGTAAATCTTTGCATGATTATCTTTAAAAATATATATATATATATATATATATATATAATATATATATTATATGTTACGAGATTATATATATATATATATATATATATATATATATCATCATAATATATATATATATATATATAGAGGCGGGATCTCGTGAGTTGAGTTCTTATGGTGAGTTGGTACTACCAAAGTGTTATTGTAGTGTTACTCTTATGTTCTCATAATTCTTTTTTATGCTGATTATATTACTTTTTGTTTTTTCTTTACTTTTTTTTACCACATATTATTATAGTGTTACGATTACGTTATTTTTTATACTTTTTTTTGTTACCATGTGTTATTCAAGTATTATTCCTTACGTTATTTTTCTTTTTTTACTTTTTTTTGTTACCGCGTGTTATTCTAGTATTATTCTTATGTTTTTTTAGTCTTTTTTTGTTAGCGTGTGTTTTTCTGTGTTACTCTTATGTTATTTTTTTTAAAAAAAATTTTTGTTACTGCGTGTTACCCTTGCGTAATTTTTTTTTACTTTTTTTAAACCGCATGTTATTCTAGTGTTAATTTTACGTTTTTTTAATAAAAAAATTTGGTTGCCGCGTGTTATT
>JAIUZE010002179.1:0-56074 GCA_022085475.1 Heliosperma pusillum
GTTGGTGGTTGGTAGATTTGTTTTTCTATTTTTAATTTCTAATGTCATTTTTATATCTCGTTTTTTTTAATAACAACCACACATGTTTTTCTATTTTTTTTAATAACAAGCACTAAAGTTAAACTAGTACGTACTAAAGTTACACTAGTACGTACTAAAGTTACACTAGTACGTACTAAAGTTACACTAGTACGTACTAAAGTTTCACTAGTACGTACTAAAGTTTCACTAGTACGTACTAAATTTTCACTAGTTTGTACTAAAGTTTCACTAGTTTGTACTAAAGTTTCACTAGTATGTACTAAAGTTTCACTAGTTTGTACTAAAGTTTCACTAGTATTTACTAAAGTTTCACAATTATGTACTAAAGTTTCACAGTTATGGACTAAAGTTTCACTAGTATGTACTAAAGTTTCACTAGTATGTACTAAAGTTTCACAATTATGCACTAAAGTTGCACTGGACTAAAGTTATCTTATTAAGGACTGAAGTTACTAAATTAATGATTATAGTTACATTAGTATGGACTGATGTTACACTAGAAAAGACTAAAGTTACCTAAACATGAGTTACACTATAATTGACTAAAGTTACACAGTTAATAAATGAAGTTTCACTAATAAAGGTTAAAGTTACACTTATTAAAATATTAAAATTAAACTCATAAAAAACTAAAATCACATAAATTTGTCTAAAAGTTATATAAATTCAAATTTATATAGTCGAAATCACATTTTAAATTAAAGTTACAAAAATGATGGTTGAAGTTTCATTCTTAATGACTAAAGTTCGCCTCATAAAAAAACAAAAATCACATAAATTTGTCTTAAAATTACATAAATTCAAATTTATAAAGTTTAAATCACATTTTGATTTAAAGTTACACAAAAAAAGGTTGAAGTTATACTCGTAATGACTGAATTTATACTCATAAAAGGCTAAAATCACATAAATTTGTTATAAAGTTACATAAATAATTATTAAAGTTACACTCAGAATGTAGGTGAAAGTCATTAAAACTTACTCATTTTGTTCTAATCTTGTCCCTTCATTTTGTTCTAATCTTGTCCATTCATTTTTCTTTTAATCTTAGCTCTCCATCTTGTTCTAATCTTGTCCCTCCATCTCTTTCATCCAAAGAGCAAGATGAAGACTCATGAACTCAATTTTGAAGGTGGACTCATTATAACTTGACTATATATATATATATATATATATATATATATATATATATATATATATATATAGAGAGAGAAAGGATCATGTGAGTCCTTATAGAAATAGTGAGTCCATAAGTCCTTTTGTGAGCCATTGGATCTTGGAAATGAAGGGTTGAGATGAAAACAAGAAAATAATCATTAGTGGGTGTTTAATCCACTTCTCTCACATCCCCACTAATCAAACCCACTAATACATACCCAATCCAAACCCTAATACTTATACCCTTCCCTCATCTTTTTCTCTCATTTTAACCTCCCCCACTCTCTCTCTACCTCCCTTATCTCTCATCAATTCTCTCAAATAAAAAACCCAAAAAAAACAATCCAAAAACAATCCAAAAAACAATCCAAAAACAATCCAAAAATCTCCCACCACCGGCCGCCACCGCCGTCCACCGCCGTCTACCGGCCAGATTAAAAAAAAAAAAAAAAAATCTACATCTAAATCTAAATAATTCAAAAACCCAAATAATCCCTCCTTCTCATTCACCACCCACCACCCACCACCTCCTACCCACCACTCACAAACCGACAACCACCACCACCGGCCACCGCACCCCCTCCTCTCCGATCGCCGTCACCCCTCTCGCCGTCACCCCTCTCCAACCACCCCACTAACAAAACCCGACCACCACCATCCCTTACTCACAACCACCACCGACCTCCCTCACTCACTCACCGACCGCCGTCACTCCCTCGGCCTCCTTCTCCTGCACCAGCCACCTCCTGTCCTCCCTCCGACGTCCACTGCCGCTGCCCAGTGGGTGGTGGTGGATCTTGGTGAGGGAAGTTGTGGTGGCTTGTGCTAGATCTATTTTTTTCCTTTTCTTTTTTCAAATTCTTATGCATATTTTGTGTGTTTCTTATGTTTTTGTGTTTTTATTTTTACTCCTCTCCATCTTTTCTTATGTTTTTATTTTTTCTTACTTTTTAGATCTATTTTTTATTTTTTTCAGATTTACTTTTTAGATCTATATATATATATATATATATATATATATATAGAGATAGGTTCTTATGAGTCCACCAATTTTTGTGAGTCCATGAGTCCTCATCTTGGCCATTGGATGAGGGAGATGAATGGATGAGATTGTAGAGACAAAAGCACACTTAACACTAATCAATTACCTATGCACTAATTAATTAACTTTCTCTCTCTAGGCTTTAGTTAATCACTTTTGAACACTTTTGAATTTCTGAGATTTGTGAGTGTAACTTCAGCCCATATTTGTGAAACTTCAAACTAAAATGTGATTTCGACTATATAAATTTGAATTTATGAAACTTCAAGACAAATTTATGTCATTTTAGACTTTTTATGAGTGCAACTTCAGTCATTATGAGTGTAATTTCAACCGTTATTTATGAAACTTTTAAATAAAATGTGATTTCGACTATATAAATTTGAATTTATGAAACTTCAAGACAAATTTATGTCATTTTAGACTTTTTATGAGTGTAACTTCAGTCATTATGAGTGTAACTTCAACCGTTAATTATGAAACTTCAAACTAAAATGTGATTTCGACTATATAAATTTGAATTTATGAAACTTCAAGACAAGTTTATGTGATTTTAGCCTTTTTAGGAGTGTAACTTCAGTCACTACGAGTGTTACTTCAACCATTATTTTTGTAACTTCAAACTAAAATTTGATTTCGACTACATAAATTTGATTTATGAAATTTTAAGACAAGTTTATGTGATTTTAGCCTTTTTATGAATGTAATTTCAGTCACTACGAGTGTAACTTCAACTATTATTTGTGTAACTTCAAGCTAAAATGTGATTTCGACTATATGAATTTGAATTTATGTAACTTTAAGACAATTTTATGTGATTTTAGCCTTTTCTGATTGTAACTTCAACCATTATTTGTGTAACTTCAAGCCTTATATGTGTAACTTTAACCCAAATACAATTAAATTTTAGCATTTTTATGAGTGTAACATTTTACTTTATTAGTGAAACTTCAATTATTATTTGTGTAACTTTAGTCATTTATAGGGTAATTTTATGCATTAGTCTTTTCTAGTGTGACTTCAGTCCAAACTAGTCAAATTTCAGTCCAAATCTCTGTAACTTCAGTCCAAACCTATGTAACTTCAGTCCAAACCTATGTAACTTCAGTCCAAACCTATGTAACTTCAGTTATATAACTTTAGTCTAAAATAGTGTAACTTTAGATCTAGAAATATAAACACCATAAAAAAAATAAAAAAACGAAATCTAAAATAAAAAAATAAAAACATAACAAATTAAAAAAAAAAACATAAAACATATAAAAAAAATGTGTTACTTTAAGGTCATTTTGTGTTACTTTAATAAATATAAAACATATAAAACATATAAAAAAACTTCAGTCATTAAATGGGTAACTTCAGATACTAAAAGTGTAACTTCAGTCATTATATAACTTTAAGGTCATTTTGTGTTACTTTAATAAATAATATGTGTTACTTTGATATATGTGACTTTAATAAATAAGACATGTAACTTTAATAGAGAATTTGTGTTACTTTAATATACAATATGTGTAAATTTAATAGAGGATTTGTGTTACTTTAATATATAATATGTGTTACTTTAATATACAATATGTGTGACTTTAATATACAATATGTGTTACTTTAATAAATAATATGTGATATTTTAATAGACGTCATTAAAGTTTGACCCACCTTTTCAGATTTGAAATTTTAATATAAGATAAAAAAAAACTATAAGAAATTTTAATATAACACAAAAACTATAAGAAATAACTAAATTAAAAAACAACCAAAAAAATAAATATATCAGATCTGAAATTTTAATATAAGAAAAAAAAAAAAAAAAAAAAAAAAGATAAAGAAACCCAGAACAGCCCCACCCCCACCACTTCACCCGACCACCCCAGACACCCCAGACGACCAACCAGGGCCCCACAACCACCCCAGACACCCCACCCTAGACACCCGACAACCGCACCACAACCGCCGGCTCCACCTTCATCTTCTTTTTCCAGATCTGGTCGTGTAGTGGAGTAGGGAGGAGGGCGATGAAGGTGAGTGAGGGAGGAAGTGGCGGTGGAGTAGTGGTGGAAGAGTGGCGGTGGAGTAGGGCGGACGTGGCGGTGCATGTGGCCGAAGGTGGTGCGGAGGTGGGACCTGATGTGGCCGAAGGTGGTGCGGAGGTGGGACCTGATGTGGCCGAAGGTGGTCGCGTGAGTGAGGCGGTGGCTTGCTTTTGGTGGTTTATTTTTTAGATCTAGTTTTTTTTTCTTTTGGTGGTTGCTTTGATTTTAGAGAGAACATAAGAGAGTGTTTTTTTAGAGAAAATGAGGAGTGTTTTTTGTATTTGTGGGGATAGATCTAGTATTTGTGTTATTTCAAAAAAAAAAAAAAAGTTTAGGCGGTGGTCGGTGGTGGCCGGCGGTGGCCGACGGAGAAGAGTAAGTGATGGAGGTGGTGGGAGTTTTTTTATAGAGAGTAGAGGAGGTGAGTGATTTTTTTGGATTTTTGATTTTGGTGGGTTTTAGAGAGATAGAGAGGATGAATATTATGAGTGATGAAAGAGAAGTAATTGTGAGGAAAATGTTATATAGTGAATTAGTGTAGATTAATGATTAATTAGTGAAAAGTAGAGAGAAAGTGATCTTAATGACCTTTTTGGAGAATCAATCTCAACCATCCATTTTCCACATCCAATGGCCTCTAAGAGGACTCATGGACTCACTCTTTTGGGATGGACTCACTTGATCCTTTCTCTCTCTCTATATATATATATATATATATATATATATATAGAGGTGGGTTCAAATGAGTCTCCTTAGTATATTTGAGTCCTTGAGTCCTAATCCAAGCCCTTGGATTAGAAGGATGAAGGGCTAGGATTAAAACAAAATGGAAGGCTAGGATTGTGAGACACACACAATCAAATTCATTCAAACCCTAATATAAATACACTTCACTCACTCAATTTCTCTCATTTTCACATATACCACTCTCTCTCTACCTCCCTTCTCTCTCATCAATCCTCTCAAAAAAAAAAAAAAATACTCCCTCACCTACCATTACCGGCCACCACCCCCACTCCTCCACCATTTCCGCCACCCACCCGCCCTATTCACCGACCATCAGCACCTACCACCACCCCCGCACCGACGCCGCCCAATCCTGCCACCACCCCCGCAACGACGACCCTCTGCCCTGCCACCAACCCCCTGCACCGCAACCCTACACCGACCACCAACCCCCCTGCACCGCGACCCCCACCACCACCGGGAACCCCCAGAGCCCCTTTACCCGCCTCTCCTCACCGCCTCCTCGTCCTCACCGCCTCCTCTACCGCTGCTCTGCCGCCTCTCCTACTCTTTTTTTTTTCAGATTTAGTGGGTTGTGTTTTTGAGGTTGATGGGTTATTGTTTTTTTTCTTTTTCATATTTTTTTTCTTTTTCCATGTCTTTTAATTCTACTAAAATGACTATTAGTTTCAAAAACCCAATAAACAAACTTTTTAGATCTACTATTTTCAGATTTCTACCATCACACTTAGATCTGAAAAAAGGTAAAATGGGTAAAAAACACAACCACTATCATTTCAAATCTTGTTTTTTATTTTTCAGATTTACTATGTTTTCTATTTTATTTTAGATCTCATTTTTTTATATGTCTTTTTTTTCTAGATCTAGTTTATTTGCTTTTTTTCTAGATCTCATTATGTATTTTTTTGTTTCTAGTTCTAATTTATTTATTTTCAGATTCACTTCTTTCTTCTTTTTTTCGTTTTTCATTTTTTTGAATTTCTTATGATTTTCTATTTTATTTTTATCTCGTTTTTTAATATTTTTGTTTCTAGTTTTTTTTTAATATTAATATATATTGTTTTTTTTCCAGATCTAGGTTTTTTTGTTGTTGTTGGTTGATTATAGTTGTTAAGTATGGGCTAAAGTTTCACTAGTATTTACTAAAGTTTCACTAGTATTTACTAAAGTTTCACTAGTATTTACTAAAGTTTCACTATTATGTACTAAAGTTTCACTATTATGTACTAAAGTTTCACTAGTATTTACTAAAGTTTCACTTTTATATACTAAAGTTTCACTATTATGTACTAAAGTTTCACTATTATGGACTAAAGTTTCACTATTATGGACTAAAGTTTCACTAGTATGGACTAAAGTTTCACAATTATGGACTAAAGTTTCACAATTATGGACTAAAGTTGCACTGGACTAAAGTTATTGGACTGAAGTTACACTAGAAAAGACTAAAGTTACCTAAACATGAGTTACACTATAATTGACTAAAGTTACACAGTTAATAAATGAAGCTTCACTAATAAAGTTTAAAGTTACAAAAATAATGGTTGAAGTTACACTCTTAATGACTAAAGTTAGCCTCATAAAAAGGCAAAAATCACATAAACTTATCTTAAAGTTACATAAATTCAAATTTATATACTCGAAATCACATTTTATTTTGAAGTTACACAAATAATGGTTGAAGTTACACTTTTAATGACTAAAGTTACCCTCATAAAAAGGTAAAAATCGCATAAATTTATCTTAAAGTTACATAAATTCAAATTTATATACTCGAAATCAAATTTTATTTTGAAGTTACACAAATAATGGTTGAAGTTACACTCTTAATGACTAAAGTTACCCTCGTAAAAAGGTAAAAATCACATAAACTTATATTAAAGTTACATAAATTCAAATTTATATACTCTAAATCACATTTTAACTTAAAGTTACACAAATAATGGTTGAAGTTACACTTTTAATGACTAAAGTTACATCATTATGTACTCGTAATGTAGGTGAAAGTCATTAAAACTCACTCATTTGGTTCTAATCTTGTCCCTTCATTTTGTTCTAATCTTGTCCATTCATTTTTCTTTTAATCTTAGCCTTCCATCTTGTTCTAATCTTATCCCTCCATCTCTTTCATCCAAGATGAGGACTCATGGACTCAATTTTGAAGGTGGACTCATTATAACTTGACTATATATATATATATATAGAGCTTAGTTCAATTGAGTCCACCATTTTCTTAGAGTCCTTGAGTTCTCATCCTAGCTATTGGATGAGGGAGATGGATGGCTGAGATTTGGGAGATTAAAAAAATACACTTATCACTAATTAATTACCTATGCACTAATTAATTAACTTTCTCTCTCTAGCTTATAATTAATCACTTTTTAAACACTTTTAAGCACTTTTGAGCACTTTTTAGCTGCTGAGATTTATGAGTGTAACTTTGACGCTTACGAGTGTAACTCTAATGTTTTAGAGTGTAACTTTAAGTTTTTAAGGCGGTTTGTATACAAAAATTTGAATTTAAACAATTTTAACACCTTACGAGTGTAACTTTAATACTTTTCGAGTGTAACTCTAATATTTTCGAGCGTAACTTTAAATTTTAAAGACGGTTTTGATATAATAATTTGAATATATATACTTTTAACATTCTACAAGTGTAACTTTGCTGATTTTCGAGTGTAACTTTAATATTTTTTAGACGGTTTTGTATAAAAATTTGAATTTATATAATTTTGACATTTTACGAGTGTAACTTGGATGATTTTCGAGTGTAACTTTGATGCTTGCGAGTGTAACTCTAATATTTTAGAGTGTTACTTTAACTTTTTAAGGCGGTTTGTATGTAAAAAACTTTTTAAGGCGGTTTGTATGTAAAAATTTGAATTTAAACAATTTTAACACATTACGAGTGTAACTTTGATGCTTTTCGAGTGTAACTTTAAATTTTCGAGCGTAACTTTAAATTTTGAAGACAGTTTTCTCTATAATAATTTGAATATATATAATTTTAACATTTTACGAGTGTAACTTTGCTGATTTTCGAGTGTAACTTTAATTTTTTTGAGACGGTTTTGTATATAAAAATTTGAATTTATATAATTTTAACATTTTACAAGTGTAACTTTGATGATTTACGAGTGTAACTTTAATATTTTACAAGTGTAACTTTAGTTATTTTAGGTCATTTTTAGTGGAATTTTTTGAATTTTATTACATGTTGAATTTATGTAATTTACTACAAAGTTAGTCCTTTATGAGTGTAACTGTAGTCCTCTAAGAATGTAACTGCAATACTTTATGAGTGTAACTGTAGTCCTCTAAGAATGTAACTGCAATACTTTATGAGTGTAACTGTAGTCCTCTATGAGTGTAACCGTAGTCCTCTATGAGTGTAACTGTAATCCAACCACCACAAACCAGCCCACACTCACAAAAAAAGGTAGATCTAGAAAAAAAAAAAAAAAAAAAAAGAGTAAAAACTAAAAAAAGAAACAGATCTGACATCAATAAGTGTAATTTTTAAGGTCATTTTGTGTTACTTAAATAGTGTTACTTTAATAAATACTGTGTGTTACTTTAATAGATGATATATGTGACTTTAATAAATAAAATGTGTAACTTTAATAAATAAAATGTGTAACTTTAATAGACGATATATGTGACTTTAATAAATAAAATGTGTAACTTTAATAGACGATATATGTGACTTTAATAAATATAATGTGTAACTTTAATAGACGATATATGTGACTTTAATAAATAAAATGTGTAACTTTAATAGAGAATTTGTGTTACTTTAATAGAAGTCATTATTACTTAACACCTTTTTTTCAGATCTAGAATTAATAATTAGTGTTACTTTAATAAACGATATATGTGACTTTAATAAAGAATTTGTGTTACTTTAATAGATAATATGTGTTACTTTAATAAATAATATGTGTTACTTTAAAAGACGTCCACATTTGACACATTTTTTTTAAATCTGAAAAAAAATAAAAGAAAAACAAACAAAACAAACAAGAAAACCAAAAAATAAACAAAACAAACAAGAAAACCAAAAAAAAAAAACAAACCCTTGACACCCCACCACCGCCACCTCCCACAACCCAAGCAGATCTGACCACCCCCACCCCATCCTTACCAACCCAGAACCCTCCCCCGACCCACAGAACCACCACCACGAGGCGGTAAGTCGACTGGAGGCAGAGGAGGAGGGAGGTGGTGGGTCGACCGGAGGGAGGAGAAGTCGCAATGGTGGCCGGTGGATGCCAAAACCGAAAAAAAAAAGACTTAGAGGGAAAAAGGCGGTAGAGGTGGAGGAGGGTGGTGGCAGAAGAGGGAGGGAGGCGGACGAGAGCATGCGGCGGAAGGGGTTGTGGCGGAGGTTGGTGGTAGGGACAGCGGAGGAGGGAGGGTGGCGTGAGGGAGGCAGATCTGGAGAAAAAAAGGTGGTGGCAGTGAGGAGGAAAGTCCGACGATGGTGTTGTCGAGTGGTGGCAGGAGAGGTCGGTGGCAGGGGAAGTCGTGGCCGGCTGTGGTAAGTGAATGGTGGGTTATTTTTTGTAGGGTGGTGGGTGTGCGTCGATGTTGGTGGTGGTTGGGTGGTGTTGTGTGAACAATGGAGGATGAATGATTTATTTGGATTTTGAATTTATTAGGGTTTTAGAGAGAGGAGAGAATGGGTATTATGTGAGATAGAGAGAGAAGTAATTGTGAGAAAAAGTATATATATTGAATTAGAATGGATTAGTGATTAATTAGTGAATGGTAGAGAGAGAGTGATATTAATCACCTTTTTGGAGTATCAATCTTAGCCATCCATCTCCCCATATCCAATGGCCCTAAAGAGGACTCAAGGACTCTAAGGAAAGGGGTGGACTCAATTGATATTTGCTCTATATATATATATATATATATATATATATATATAGATAGGTTCTTATGAGTCCACCATTTTTTGTGAGTCCATGAGTCCTCATCCTAGCCATTGGATGAGGGAGATGGATGGATGAGATTGTAGAGACAAAAACACACTTAACACTAATCAATTACCTATGCACTAATTAATTAACTTTCTCTCTCTAGCCTTTAGTTAATCACTTTTGAGCACTTTTAATTATCTGAGATTTATGAGTGTAACTTCAGTCCCTGTTTGTGTAACTTCAAACAAAAATGTGATTTCGACTATATAAATTTGAATGTATGAAACTTCAAGACAAGTTTATGTGATTTTAGACTTTTTATTAGTGTAACTTCAGTCATTACGAGTGTAACTTCAACCCTTATTTGTGAAACTTCAAACAAAAATGTGATTTCGACTATATAAATTTGAATTTATGAAACTTCAAGACAAGTTTATGTCATTTTAGACTTTTTATGAGTGTAATTTCAGTCATTACGAGTGTAACTTCAACCCTTATTTGTGTAACTTCAAACTAAAATGTGATTTCGACTATATAAATTTGATTTTTCATAACTTTAAGACAAGTTTATGTAATTTTAGCCTTTTTCTGAGTGTAACTTCAACCATTATTTGTGTAACTTCAAGCTAAAATGTGATTTCGACTATATGAATTTGAATTTATGTAACTTTAAGACAATTTTATGTGATTTTAGCCTTTTCTGATTGTAACTTCAACAATTATTTGTGTAACTTCAAGCTAAAATGTGATTTCGACGGTACAAATTTGAATTTTTATAACTTTAAGACAAGTTTATGTGATTTTAGCCTTTTTCTGAGTGTAACTTCAACCATTATTTGTGTAACTTCAAACCGTACACTACTACAAATACAGGCAATAACAACGCCCCATCAACAACGCATACTAACGAAAATAAAGAAAAACCGTTGTGGAATGGATAATTATTTTTCCGCGGAATTTTATTAAACCTAATAACAACGGTGTTAGTTTTTTGAACGTTGTTATTAGTTTTAACAACGGCGTGAACTAAAATAACCGTTGTAAATAAATTTACTAATAACAACAGTTTATTCTATATCCGTTGTTATTAATTTAGCGCGAAATAATGAAAAGTAATAACAACGGGTATGAAAAACCCGTTGTTATAATGTGTTATTAATTTGGCGCATTATTTGGTTTAAATTAATAACAACGGATATGATTTTGTTGTACGTTGTTGTTAGTTGTAACAACGGATTTAACTTTGTTAACCGTTGTAAATAGGTAACCTAATAACAACGGTGAATATGAATAATAACCGTTGTCAATACTTTTAATAAAGATGAAAAAAATACAGAACACTAATAATACTGTACTGCAACACAAAAACACAAACACAAAGCGATTATACTGCATCACAAAACCACAAACACTAATAATTTATTGATTTCCTGATCGTCTCTTTGTCATCATCTCCGTCTGCTATTTCTTATTAATCAGGTATTCTAATAATTTTTCTTTATTGATTTCCTGAATTTCGTTTATTTGTGAATTAGTTGCCTTATACATTGCATTTTCTGAATTAGTTGGCTTATTATTGAATTAGTTTTAATTAGTTGGATTTTCTGAATTACTTGGCTTACTATATATACTACGAATGTAGATAAATGACTCGAACTTGGATGAATGCTGCGAATATGAGTGACCCAAACTATAAGGATGGTTTAGCTGAATTTTATGAAGTCGTTGCGAACAATTTGAATGGTTCTTCTAGTATTCCATGCCCTTGTGAAAGATGTGGTAATATTAGGTATATGGCTATTCCGGACGTTAAAATTCACCTAGAAAAGTATAGTTTTAGTCGATCCTATACCCGTTGGATTTTTCATGGGGAATCATTAGAGGAAGATAATAATTTTGAAGAAGATGATCTTGAGGTATACGAAAGGATAACTGATGATCCCGAGTTTGCCGAGTATGTTGAGTATGTTGAGTTGGAAGCAGACGAGTTGAATGTTGGGTCTACAGATAATGAAGAAAAAGATGATGAATCAAATGCTTTTGAAGATGAAAACATTAATTTGGATGACCTTGACAACATGTATGAGAAGTTGTGTGAGTCTGAAGCGCCTCTATACCCTGGTTGTAAGTACACAAAGATGTCGGCTGTGGTGAAGTTGTATAATATCAAGGGGGCAAATGGGGTTAGTGACACGTGTTTCACTAGTTTATTAGCCTTGATAAACGACATGCTTCCAGATGGTAATGTTCTTCCCGTTAAGACATATGAGGCTAAAAAACTAATTAGAGGGGTGGGTATGAAATATGAGAAAATACATGCATGTCCAAATGATTGCGTATTGTATCGAAAATTATATCAAAACTTAACCAATTGTCCGGTTTGTTTTGAGTGGCGTTATAAGGATAAGGAAGGGATCCCGGCTAAGGTGTTATGGTATTTTCCAGTGATACCAAGATTCATAAGGATGTTTGCGAATAGCAATGATTCAAAAATGTTAACTTGGCATGAAACTGGAAGAATAAATGATGGGAAGCTAAGACACCCGGCAGATGGTATGCAATGGAAATCGTTCGACGCTAAGTATCCCGATTTCGGCATTGAACCTAGAAACTTACGTCTAGCGCTGTCCACTGATGGAATGAACCCACATGGAAACATGAGTACCCAACATAGTACTTGGCCAGTAGTGTTGGCAATATACAACTTACCTCCATATGTGTGCATGAAAAGAAAGTACTTGATGTTGTCGTTGTTAATTTCCGGCCCTAAACAACCTGGAAATAATATAGATGTCTATTTGGAACCTCTTTTAGATGATTTGCGAATTTTGTGGGATAGTGGGATAGAAGTATTTGATGCATATAGGAATGAAACTTTCAATTTGAGAGCGATGTTATTGTGTACAATAACCGACTATCCGGCTTATGGCGACCTTTCTGGGCATACGGTGCATGGGAAAGAGGCATGTCCATTGTGTGGGGAGGATATCGAGTCTGAATACTTGAAGTGTTCTCATAAGTATGTGTATTTGGGAAATAGGAGGGGCTTGGATCCTGACCATTGTTATCGCAAGCAGCAGAAAGCATTTAATGGACGTCAAGAACATCGTCAACCTCCTAGAATTTTGAGTGGGCATGAAGTTTATCAGAAAGTAAAGCATATAGAGATAAAATATGGGAAGAAGAACGGCTCTAAATTGTCTACTCGTGGGTATAAGAAAAGATCCATATTTTTTGATAACTTCCATATTGGCCTGACCTGGAGGTCAGGCATTGCCTCGATTTCATGCACATTGAGAAAAATGTCTGTGATAATATTATCAATACCCTCCTGAATGTTCCCGGTAAAACAAAGGATAACGCCGCAGCTAGGGAAGATATGCAAATGATGGGTATTAGGCTAGAGTTGGCACCACAGAAGAGAGGTAATGGTACATTTTTACCGCCAGCAGCTTATACCCTTTCACGGAATGAGAAAAAAGAGTTTTGTGCATGCTTGAATGGAATTAAAGTGCCACATGGTTATTCGTCCAACATCAAAAGCCTTGTGTCGATGCAAGATCTAAAACTCACCGGGTTAAAGTCACATGATTGCCACACTTTGATGCAACAATTACTATCCGTGGCTATTCGCTCCATTTTACCTGAAAAGGTACGATATGCTATTACCAGATTCTGTCTCTTCTTCCAGTCCATATGCGATAAAGTCATCGATCCCGATGATGCGGATTCATTGCAGGACCTCGTTGTCACCTCTCTTTGTCATTTTGAAATGTATTTTCCACCCTCTTTCTTCACTATCATGATTCACCTGACCACTCACTTGGTTAGGGAGATTTTGTACCTTGGGCCCGTGTACTTGAGATACCAGTATCCTTTCGAAAGATTGATGAAAGTCTACAAGGACTATACATCTAATCGGTATCGTCCAGAAGGTTGTATTGCTGAACGTGCTATATTAGACGAAGCTCTTGCATATTGTTACGCTCATCTCTCCCCTGAGGAGTTAATTGGCGTTCCAAAGAATCGTCATAGTGACTGGATGACCGGAAAAGGTATTAGGGGCCGGGTTGAAAAAATTGTGGCACGTGACATGTTACATTTAGCACATACGTATGTGCTAAACAACGAAGATGAGGTGCAACCTTATATTCAACAACACAAAGATGAGCTCAAATACGATCACCCAAACAAGAGCGAGATGTGGATTGCAAACGAGCATAAGAAGACATTTGGAGAGTGGTTTAGGAATGTTGTCTTGGAGTATAAGAATTTGTATGGTGATGACATCTCTCCTAGGTTACTACGTCTTGGGTTAGGTCCAAATGCCAGGGCCACTTTTTTCAGCGGTTTTGCTATTAATGGTTATACTTTTTACACCCGCGAGCAAGATGAGTTGAGCACAATGCAAAATAGTGGTGTGAGTTCTGAATTTGAGGCAATGCACTTTGCTACTTCAAAAGATAAAAACCCTATTTGGGGAAAATGCCTTTATTATGGTGTTATTCAAGAAATATTGGTATTAGATTACATTGATTTCACAATACCTCTGTTTCGATGTAACTGGGTTGATAACAACAACAATTGTGTTCGAAAGGATAAAATGGGATTTACGTTGGTCAATTTGGATAAGGTTGGCAATAATAAGGATGATCCTTTCATAATGGCATCCCAAGCTAAACAAGTGTTCTATGTCACCGATCCTATGGATAAGAAGTGGTCTGTTGTACTATCTATAAGGAGTAGACGGGGTGCACCCGATAATGGTGGGGATAATGATCAGGATGTCGTGTTTGAGGGAATGGATCACTCTTCCACTGTATCTTATTTCGACAATGTTGACACTGATCATGATAACATTGAAAGCATCTATATGCGTGATGATCATGGTGAAGGTATTTGGGTTAACGAAGAAACTATGTCGGGCAAGAAACGTCCCCGATCCTGAGGTGGTATTGTCTTTAGTTTTTGTTAGCTTTGGTCATTGTTGAAGATTCCCAAATTATTTAGCTTTTGGTCATTCATTATACAGTCTCCATGTTTTGGTTTCTGCTGATATTGCAGTGTATAGTGCTTATGATATTGCTGTCTTTGTTGGTTTCTGCTGATTATTATTGCAGTGTATAGTACTTATGATATTGCTGTCTCTAATTATAATTAAAAAAAAAAAAAATGTAAGCAACAACAACGGTTTTTGTAAATATACCCGTTGTGGTTAGTAATAACAACGGTTATTAACCATAAACCGTTGTCATAGTGTTTACTAATTACAACGGGTAGACTACTATAACCGTAGTCATTACTCTATCACAACGGTTTGATTATGATAACCGTTGTCAATATATGTAGATAGGAAACACACACTAATAATACGACTGTACTGCAACACAAAAACTCTATCACAAAGCGATCATTTTTCTGTCATCATCTCCCTTATTATTTTTGAATTTGTGAATTTGTGAACTATTTCTTGAATTTGTGAATGTCATTTCCTGAATGTCGTTTATTATTTTCACCAATCAATGTCGTTTATTAGCAAATTTGTTAATGTCATTTCCTGAATGTCATTCAATTCTAATTTTGCTTTATCGATTGAATAGCTTTGAATTGAATTAGTTTAATTACTTCTAAACTTAAGTCAAAAAACAAATTAACGTATCAACATTAATATTATTAAATAATAAGTTCAAACGGCGCCACACACAAATGGCGCCAAAACAACAACAACCAAACAACCAAACAACTACAACCAAACAACAACAACAAATTAAATTGAGTCCGGGTAAATCTCCCGGATAGCTGCCACCGCTAGAGCATATGCATCAATCGGGTCAGCCTCGGCCAGAGCCAACCCTTCCCACTGCTCTACCTGGGTCACTTCAACGAGGTCGACCCCATTTGGCCAACGGTGACGGTCATGTTTGGAAGCCACCCATAGATATGGCCCAGGCTGGTGGTCCGTGCTCTCAATAAAATCTTTTCGCCCATGCCCGGCCTTGTCAAACATTCTTGCCAGTTTGAATGCGGACGCACGATGAGCATCCGACATCCCAAACTCGAAAACGAGTTCCCCTGTAAAGTGCCTGCGATGATAATTTGGCCACATCTTCCTGATTAAATAGCCATTTCGAATAAGCGTATCACGGAGTTTTTTGTAACTTTTACACACAACGTAGCCACCCTCAATATGACAAGGCATTTCTTTCATGATGCAAGCATATGGTTTAGTAAAAGTTCCAGACATTTTGTATGGTTGATGTTAGTATTGAGGCTGGGAAATTTTGTATGGTTTAGCAAATATGTTATTGATTAGAGTTGGGAATTTTGTATGTGGTTGATAACCTGCTTGTATTGAGGCTGTATTTATAGAGAGTTATTTATTGGAGTTATTTATTCACATGCATGCATTGGTTCACATGAAGGCATTGATTCACATGCATGCATTGGTTCCCAAAACGACTATACATTCACATGCATGCAGTACGTTATTGATTGAGTAAATGTGTGAATATGCAGTCAATGCATTTACTGCAATGTGCAGTCAATGCATTTACTGCAATGTGCAGTCAATGCATTTACTGCAATGTGCAGTCAATGCATTTACTGCAATCTGCAGTAACCCTATCACAACGGTTGTGGTAACGAAAACCGTTGTGGTTAGTAATAACAACGGGTTTTTGTACCAATAACCGTTGTTATTGCGTAATAGTAAATAACATCGGGTTTTTGTACCAATAACCGTTGTTATTGATCAATATTATTATTTTTAATTAAAAGATATTGCAGTCCAAACCCGTGAATAAACAACAGCAGAACCAGCATTGATTAAAGCATCCATTGAACATCATCAATGGCAGCATAACCCCTCTATAAATACAGCCTCAAAACCCCTCCTTTAAATATTACATAACTACCCTAAAATTAATATCATCAATGGCAGCAGTTAACCTTCCCAACGATGAGACGACCCTTACAAAATTGATTGCAGATGAGGAGGAGGCTCTTGCCGTAGTTCCCGCTGATCATCACCCATTGATTAAAGGATCCATTGAACATCGAAGGGATTATTGGATTGAGAGGCGTGAAGCAGTCCGACTTGTCAACCAAGCGTCGTCATCATCATCGTCCTCTGGCTACCCACGTCGGCCTTATACTCGGAGGTTGGATGCCGCAAGAGATATGTTGAGCTGTACCCGTCCTACCTTATCTCCACATGCAAGACGTGTACTTGCAGGCATTGAATCTGTTATTGCAAAATACGAGGTTAATGATCCGGAAGTCATCAGTATCATCAATATTGTTCCGGATTGTTGGTGGCAGTGTGAGAAAAGCTTTTTACTCTTAACCGGAATTGTTCCGGATTATTTAACATCTTTATTTATTTGATGTCGGATGAATGTAATGTACTTTATTATAAAATCTAGGTTATTCCTAATGAAATCAATGAGAAAGAATGTTGTTTAAAGTGTTTGAATTGATGTTCAATATTTTGATGTATTATTAATTAGAAGTATATAAAAAAGGGTTTAGGGTTTAGGGTTTAGGGTTTAGGGTTTAGGGTTTAGGGTTTAGGGTTATTTTGAAGTAACACACGTATACTAATAATGATACTTAATAATTAAAAGTGATCCGACCCGAAAATGATACTTAATAATCATCACGCGGATAATAAATAATGATTTCTATCGAATTAAATAAAATAACCCGATACTAGCGAGCTAATTAATTTTGGGTCGGACAGTTTCAGGTTTGTGATGCAAAAACGGCCCGACGAATCTAACTACCTGATCGGAATAATATGGCCTATTATTATTAATAATAACCATTTATTTGTTTATATAAAACGTATGTACATACATACATACACAACAATATAATATATATACATATATATATTATATATAATAACCATTTATTTGTTTATATTATTGCAAATTGTAGTACGAGCGTCGTTAATTAGAGATCCGGAAGTCATCATCATTTAATTATTATATATATATATATCATCATCAATATTATATTAATTATCATCAATATTATTGCAATAAGTAGTACATATATATATACGAGGTAATTAATAATGACACGTGCCCCCGACCCGGCCCAAAAGCGATCGACCCGAATTGAAGTACGTAGCTACGCTTGCTCTGATCTAGAAAGTGGATTGCCCGATCCGTAACTGCTGGCCTGGCCACCCGATCGATTAGTTTCAGGTTAACTAGTGATGCATGATAATTATAATAACCAGTTCCTTAATTAAAAAGAAAATGACCCGATTCGAGGTAATTGAACCAAAAACTAAAAATAATTAATAACTAACCCGATCGATAAAGTTATTAATTACAAACCCGCCGAATCTAACCCGATTGGAATTGATTCCCAGGCCAAACCCGATCCGAGCTAATAATTAAACGTAACTTACGCCTATAAAATAAAATTTAGAGCAAAGTAAAATAAATTAAATTAAATTTAGAGCAAAGTTAAATAAATTAATTTAGAGCAAAGTTAATGAGTTTATTTCGTGCCTCAAATTTTAATACCGCGCGCGCGTATCTGAAAAATTAAAAAAAATATACATAATCTATAAAAACGGTGTTTTAGAAATTCACCGTTGTTATTACTTTCAACAACGGTTTATAATAAATAAACCGTTGTCTTAGTGTTATTACTTTCTACAACGGGTGTTATTTAACCGTTGTTATTACTCTATAACAACGGTGGTTTGTAGGATAACCGTTGTCAATAGTTTCTCTTAATAAACCCTTTAGTTTCTCTTAATAAAAAATAATTTACAATCCTATAGAGTAAATTTTACACACGTACATTATCATCATCATCCTCCTCGTTTACAATCATCCTCGTTTACAACACAAATCTTGCAGTTTAGTATCATCATCATCCTCCTCGTACTCGTGATCATCATCCTGTTCTCTTTATCATCACCCTGTTCTCATTTTCTTTATCAGGTAATTTTTGTGTTTCGTCTTTAGGGTTTTAAGATTGAAGTTCATCTTTTTGTTTTCATTTTCTATTTATCGTTCTCTTTATCATCTAGTTTCATTCCTTTCTAAGTTTTTAGAGTTTTAGAATCTCTGCATGACTCTTTATTTGTTCAGTTACTATTTCATTCATTTCAAGGTCTTAGGGTTTTAGAATCGCTGTATGCATGACTCTGTTCCGTTACTATTTCATTTCTTTTGAAGGTCTTAGTGTCTTAGGATTATCATGGGTGAAAAACGGAAAAGAGTAGAAAACAATGATAAGGGGGATAAGCCTGGTGAGAGGGGTGCTTCGAAGTGCTCTGCAGCCCTTGCAGCTATAGCGGCAAAAACGCCGATGGAAATAAAATGGAGTGTGAAAGGTGTTCCTACTGGTCCAAATGCTAGCCATTTAGCCACTTGGATTGGAGTTACAACCAAACAGTTTGTGCCTATAGATTTAGATGATTTCAGGAATATAAATCCTTCATTGCAGAACTTACTCTTGAAACGTATAAAGGTATGATAATATCTTTAGCTAAACACCATTTTATTTTGCATAAGTTACTATTACATAAGGCAGGAAGCCGTATAAAGGTTCGTATAAAGGTATGATATTAGACAGCCGCTTATTAGTATATATGATGATGATGCAGGAAGCTTTCGATATTCCAGACTGCCATGATAAGTATCTATTACGTAAGGCAGCGGCAGTCTTAAGGCAGTGGAGGTGTGACCTTGCCAAATTACACTTGTATGTCGACAAGGAGACGGGGGAGATGCATAAGAGCCCACCGACAAAGTACCCCAACATCACTCAGCAACAATGGGATAATTATAAGGCGAAACGAGCTACTGAAAAGTTTCAGGTTAAGTATCCATGTCATATGTTTACATTTTTGTAAAACTCTACTTAAGGTTACATTTTTCTAAAAGTTTCAGGTTACATTTTTCTAAAACTCTACTTGTATCTATAATTTTCTAATTGTCTCATCTACTTGCGATTTTATATGATTTGAAGAGCGTTAGCGCCAGAAATCGTGCTAACATCTCACAGAAGCGGGGGGTATATTATGGTTCTCGAGGCGGTTACAGATTGATAGAAGAAAATCTCGTAAGTAGCATCTATATATTAGATTTTTTTAATCATACTTGGACTTGATATACATGTATACATATATTATTTTTGAGTTAACGTGTAGGTGTCAAAAGGTGTGACCGACTTGAATCGGCACGTAACTTATAAAGAAGGGCACACGCCTAAAGGATCCCGAACATGTAACGAATATGATCAGGAAGTCTTGGCCAACATAGTAAGTATTATTTTTATTAAGACGGGTTTTTAATAACTTTATTGTTCAATTCTTGTATGTCTAACTATCTATTTATTTTAGTAACAAAAATTAAATTAAGTTTATTTAATATATTATAGGAGAATGTTCTGAAGGAGGTTGCGGAAGGGAAATTCACTCCGAGTGGTCGTGACGACGTTCTTGCTAGAGCGATCGGCCGTCCCGAGCATCCAGGTCGATTGAGGGGCGTCCCATTACATGTCGGAGTCACGAAATATTATGGGACAACTAGCTCGAACAAGAAGAAGAAAAATAAGGGGAAGGCTGACATGGTACGTATACCATTTGTTATTGTCATTTAAAATTCACATGTTATTGTTTTAACAAATTGCTGATTCTACATTTTGGGCGTGCAGGTTCAGTTATTGGCCTCCGTGATACTGAAGATGAATTCTGGAGGCAAGCCTTCCGAAGAAGAATTGAAGATGATGGAGGATGTCATTAAAAAGGGTGAGGTAGTGCAACAGATTTGCCAAGAGGCAGACACTACTACCTTGCCAATACATGAGGAGACGGCTGAGAAGATGGGTGAGGTACCTACTGCTGTCGAGGTTTTAATACCTCAAGCCGATAAGGTAAATATGATTTTTTTTTTCTGCATTTGTTCTTTCTAGCAGCCATGCCTTTGATTGGTTTATTTTATTAGGTAAATGAGTCGGAAAAGGGGACGCAACTTGAGGAGACGGGTGAGGTACCTAATGCTGCTGAGGTTTTGATACCTCAAGCCGATAAGGTAAATACGACTTAACCATTTTGAACCTCTGCATTTGTTCTTTCCAGCAGCCATTGCATGCCTTTGATTGGTTAATTAATTTTATAAGGTAAATAACTCTGAAAAGGGGACGCAACTTGAGGAGCCGGCTGAGAAGACGGGTGACAATAAGGAGGTATGTAGAATATAAGAAGTTAGTATATAGTGCTACTGTCAGTGCTAAATCTGGTCTGGACATGTTCAAGTATAATAGCCTACCCACCAACAATAAATACTTGTAACTAACTTTACATTATATACTCAATATAGATCATTTATGATATCTATTATATTTTGGTATTTAGTAAATAATGTGTATTCTTCAGGCCACAAAAAGGCGGGTAGTTGTTCGTCTCGCCGACCCTTCATTCAAAGAGAATGTGATTGTTGCTCGGGGTTTCGTATACCCAAAGCCCAAGGACTCAGCGGAAACCATCTTGGTTCATGGCGTACGACTCTTGCCGAAGCATGCAAAAGTGGGGATAGTGGGAGTCGTGAAGGGCTATGGAACCCGTAAACTGCCCGTCCCAGTCCGCGACGACATAGTAATACTGGCAGATGCGGTTAAATGTTTTGTCCAATGGCCTCAAAGCCACATTTTCTTGGCTCGTGATTGTAAAATTCAACAGAATGTAGACGGGGTTAGAAAAATACATCTAATTTAACCCGCCTTTTGTCTTTGTTCATCACCTTCATAAATAGTGAAATTTATATGTTTTATTTTTGTTTTGTAGGTAACAAAAAACATGGATAAGTCTAACTCGATAGACAATAATCTTTCTACTACCTCGTCAATACAACAACTTGATGAGGTATTTAATCAACTCTCTTTATATTTTAAGTTCTACTATCGCCTCATCATTGAAAGAGCAACTTAATTTAGTTAGCCACATGTAGGTTGTGAAAGGTAGCACACCGCATCATTTCCCCAAGCTGAAAGAGGTCAGGAGTCTATCCAGTACTAAATTCATGGGAACGTTTACATGGAAAAAGTACGAACGGTGGCGATGCTGGAGCTTTATAAGGAGGCTGAGAGACGCATAGCAAGCGAGCAATTAATAGTTATTCCGCTCGAGAATGATATTGTAGGGGTAGAACGCCAAGCAATGCTGGATTGGGAAACGCTAGCCGTTTGGGCTGGCCTTGACGAGATTGATGTCCAACACCTATATGTTTGGATGAAGTAAGTTTCTTAATAAATTAAATCATGCAGTATTCTAATATTCTGACTAAGTAAGATATAGTGTTTATAATATCGGAATTAAAACCGGCATGTAGGTACTTGAACTCGGTTGTGATCCCCGCCGAGACCAATAATCCACTTCCTCAATACGGATTCATGTGCCCAAATGTTTTATCTATGCATATCGAGATGTTTTCGTATGAAGAACGTGTAAATTATATTGCTGGGGAATTGGCGAAAAACAATAAGCTCATTTTTGCCCCTTATAATGAAGCCGGGTAATATATAATTAATATTACGATTCCAAATACAATTGCAGTTTTATATGTTTGGTTATGATGCATGTTGTGCTTGTTAATAATGATGTGTCTCTCGATCTCTAGGAGACATTGGGTGCTAGCAGCGATCAATCCGACCACGAAGAAAGTATTTTGGTTGGACTCTTTGCATGGACAACCATCCGAGACCTTTAAGAAGTTGATTATTAAGTAAGTTTATAATACTGATGATGATTTGGCACATAATATTAAGTTTCATTTATTATTATTAAGTAAGTTTATGTGACTTTCGGCCTCTTTCCTTTTTTAAAGGGCCTTTGAGAAGAAAAGAGCAACAACCGGCGATCAACCGACAGAATATTCTGATGATGGCCCTACTTTTATTACGATAACAGGGGTACGTACGCGCAAATACAATACCTTAATAATTAAGTGCATTAAACTAATTACGCATATACATCTGTCTTTTTTAATTACGCATTAAACTAATTGGTAATTGCCTTCTCGTCTCTTCGTTTATTATGTAATAATAGGTCCCTAAACAGCCGGATAGCATCCAATGTGGATACTACGTTTGTCGTTTCATGTTGGAGATTATTAGGCGAAGATATATCAGCATTCCAGAAAGAGTTAGTAGTTTAATGTAGCTATTATTTACTTTTTTTCATTAGAGCTGATATCTTTTCTGCTATATATATATGATCGATGTTGCTAATTATGTATGATATGCCTATACTGTTGTTACCCTACTGATCGATGTCTTTTATTTGTTTTATCCGCAGTATTCAATCAACACGCCACATGTCCCTGAGTACACTAAGCACAATATAGACGAGGTAAGGGACTTGTTGGGCAAATACGTCCTTGAACAAACAAAGAATAAATGAAACTTAGATTATTTTGGAAGCAGATAGGGAACTTTAATTTGTAGAAGTCATTAATTAGAGCAAGTTGTAAGTATGAATTGCTCTGAAAGAGATCATTTTGGTTGTATATATCATCTTGCTGCTGCTGTACATGAATTGCCCTGTACATGAATTGCTCTGATTTATATATAGATATATCATTTTGCTGCTTCTGAAATTGGTTTATGATGCGTGCTACTGCTACTGCTGCTGATTTATGCAGGATTTATGCAGGGGAACAAATTACAATTTTTTCAAAAACAGTAATAAAAATAATAACAACGGTTTTTCAAAATTCATTAAAAGCGTTGTAACATATTTCCCACCAAAACTTATCATACCTTTAACAACGGTCTATTATAGAATACCTGTTGTTATTAAAACTTTCCACAACGGCTTCTTTATTATACTCCGTTGTAATTAACAATATTCACAACGGGTTTGAAAAATTAAAGCGTTGTTATAATCTTTCCCACCAAAATTAATCATACCTTTAACAACGGTTTAATTTAATAGAACCGTTCTCGTATCTTTCCCACCATAATTATTCACACGTTTTAACAACAGTTATCTAGTAATAACAACGACTTCTTACCGTTGTTAAAACTATTCACAACGGTATTTTCATTAAATCGGCACCGTTGTTAAAACCTTTAACAACGGAGGCTTTAACAACGTCCGCTTTTTAATATTACAACGGTTTTTAACCGTTGTCATAGCCTGTTTTTGTAGTAGTGGTATTTGTGTAACTTTAATTTTAAGACATATGTGTGTAACTTTAAGACATATTTAGGTAACTTCAGTCATTACGAGTGTAACTTCAACCCTTATTTGTTCAACTTTAACCCAAAATTTGAAACTTCAATTATTATTTGTGTAACTTTAGTCAGTATAACTTTATACTTTAGCCTTTCCTAGTGTAAAGTCAGTCCAAACCAATGTAACTTCAGTCCAAACCTATGTTACTTCAGTCTTTATCCATGTAACTTCAGTTATATAACTCTTAATTGTGTCACTTTAATCTAAAATAGTGTAACACGATTTAAATTAAATAAATAAAAACATAACAAATTTGAAAAAAAAAAAACAAAAAACATAAAAAGAAATGTGTAACTTCAGTGAACAAAATGTGTAACTTCAGTAAACAAAATGTGTAACTTCAGTAAACAAAATGTGTAACTTCAGTAAACAATATGTGTAACTTCAGTAATTATATATGTTACTTCAGTAAACAATATGTGAAACTTCAGTGAAACAACACCACTAACCAAAAAAAAGTTTTTTAGATCTGAAAAAAAAATAAACATAAAAAACTTGAAAAATAATAATGAGATCTAAAAAATAAAAATATAAAAACTTCAGTTTTTAATAAAGTAACTTTATTATTTAAAAGTGTAACTTTAAGCCTTAATAGTGTTACTTCAAGCCTTATAAGTGTTACTTCAAGCCTTATAAGTGTCACTTCAAGCCTTATACTTCAAGTCTTAAAAGTGTAACTTCAAGCCTTAAAACTGTAACTTCAAGGCTTAAAAATGTAACTTCAAGGCTTAAAAGTGTAACTTCAGTCTTTTTTTGTGTAACTCAAAAAAATCAGATCTAAACATAAAAAACTATAAGAAATAACAAAATTAAAAAACAAAAAAAATATATATAGAAAGAATTACTGAAAATCTAAAATAAAAAAAAAAGAAAAAAAAAAAAAGAGAGAAAGACACCCAAAAACAGCCCCACCCCGACACCCACCGTGAGTCCATTACCAACCACGGCCCAACCACCACCTAAGACTCCCCATAACAGGGGAAGACGGCGACGGGAGGAGGAACGAGTATGAGGAGGAGGAAGGAGTATGGGAGGAGGTTGATTTTTTTTAGATCTAGTTTTTTGTGATAGTTTTTATGGGGTTTTTCTTTTAGATCTACTTTTTAGTGGTGGTTTGATGTGGGAGGAAGGAGTATGAGGAAGGTGGTGGTGGTAGCGTCGGAGGTGGGGGTGGCGGCAAGGGAGGCCGAGGAAGGGCTGGCCGAAAAATTTTTTTTTTTTTTTTTTTTTTAAATTTGGCCGGCGGCCGATGGTGGCCGGTGCCGGCGACCGGCGGTGGCCGGCGATGGTTGCCGGAGGTGGGAGATGAAAGAAGGTGAGGAATGTTTATGAATTTTTTGGGTTTTTGAATTTTTTGGGTTTTGAATTTTTTGGGTTTTTGATTTTTGTGGGTTTTGATTTTTTTGTGTTTTAGAGAGAGATGGAGGAATGAAATTATGTGAGATGAGAGAGAAGTGGATGAGTGGAAAGTCTTATATATTGAATTAAGATGAGATTAGTGGTTAATTAGTAAAGATGAGAGAGAGTGGAAAATTAGCCCATTAATCCATTTTTGAGAGCTTCAATCTCAGCCATCCATCTCCAAGATCCAAGGGGCTATAAGAGGACTTATGGACTCACCTTTCCTAAGAGGACTTACATGATCCTTTCTCTCTCTCTATATATGCACCATTCTTTTTAGATATGCACCATTCTTTTTAGATCTTGTGTTTTTTCTTTTTTTCTTATCTCTTCTTTCATGTCGTCTATTCACTACCCTTCTTTTTTTTTGAATCTATGTTTTTATTTTTTAGATCTCGTTTTTATATTTCTAATTTTTTATGTTTCTTACTTTTTTGTGGTTAGTAGTGTTGTTTTATTGAAGTTTCACATAAAATGACTGAAGTTTCACATAAAATGACTGAAGTTACACTTTTATTAACTGAAGTTACAAATGACTGAAGTTACACATTTTTTTTACTGAAATTTCACATAAAATGACTGAAGTTACACTTTTATTAACTGATGTTACAAATGACTGAAGTTACACATTTTTTTCACTGAAGTTACACATTTTTTCACTGAAGTTACACATTTTTTTCACTGAAATGTTTTCCTGAATACATGTTTTTATTTTTATGTTACACATTACTTTTTCAGATCTAAAAACCACGAGTTTTTTTTGTGGTTATTGGTGTTGTTTCACTGAAGTTTCACATATAATGACTGAAGTTTCACTTTTAGTAACTGAAGTTACTCATATAATGACTGAAGTTACACTTTGCTTAAGTTACACATTTATATATATGTTTTATATGTTTTTGCTTAAGTTATACATTTCACATTTATATTTTATATGTTTTAAGTTACACAGTATGATTTTGCTTAAGTTACACTATTATGTTTTAATTTTAGTATGATTGATGGTGTTTTTGGACTGAAGTTATACTATTTTGGACTGAAGTTACACTAATAATGACTAAAGATAACATGTCTTAAAATTACATTATTAAAAATTGAAGTTACACTTTTAAGGACTGAAGTTACACTTTTAGGGACTGAAGTTACACTATTAAGATACTGAAGTGATACTATTAAGAGATTGAAGTTATGCTTGAAGTTGTACAATTAAGAACTGAAGTTATATTAGTAAGGACTAAAGTTACCAAAATATGCCTTAAAGTTAAATCAATTTAAATTAAAATTTTCAAATGGCTAAAGTTACCTAAACATGTTTTAAAGTTACATACATATGTCTTAAAATTAAAGTTACACAAATACGGTTTGAAGTTACACTTGTAAAGACTGGAGTTACACTCATAAAAAGGTTCAAATCATATAAATTGTCTAAAGTTACAAAAATTCAAATTTGTACCGTCGAAATCATATTTTAGCTTGAAGTAACACAAATAATGGTTGAAGTTACAATCAGAAAAGGCTAAAATCACATAAAATTTTCTTAAAGTTACATAAATTCAAATTTATTTAGTCGAAATCACATTTTAGCTTGAAGTTACACAAATAATGGTTGAAGTTACACTCGTAGTGACTGAAGTTACACTCATAAAAAGGCTAAAATCACATAAACTTGTCTTGAAGTTTCATAAATTCAAATTTATGTAGTCGAAATCACATTTTAGTTTGAAGTTACATAAATAATGGTTGGAGTGACACTCGTAATGACTGAAGTTACACTCATAAAAAGTCTAAAATCACATAAACTTGTCTTGAAGTTTCATAAATTAAAATTTATATAGTCGAAATCACATTTTAGTTTGAAGTTACACAAATATGGGCTGAAGTTACACTCACAAATCTCAGAAATTCAAAAGTGCTCAAAAGTGATTAACTAAAGGCTAGAGAGAGAAAGTTAATTAATTAGTGCATAGGTAATTGATTAGTGTTAAGTGTGTTTTTGTCTCTACAATCTCATCCATCCATCTTCCTCATCCAATGGCTAAGATGAGGACTCATGGACTCAACAAAAATGGTGGACTCATAAGAACATATCTCTCTCTCTATATATATATATATAGATAGATAGATAATTAGATATCGTATGACATTTTATTAATGAAATAAAATGATCTATTCGTTCAAAAGATCAAGTTGTATCAATAGTACAAATCATTTATTGAACCTAAAGCATAAGCATACATAGCTTACGCATAATTATGAACATGATTACGATCAAGATTATGAATCTTATGGAGATATGGGTAAAAAGATTTGTTATTTTCCTCAAAATAATTTTATTTACTTTTTAATTATAAAGTCAAACCCTCACCTTAACAACAAACAACATGTCATAAAAAAATTGTTTACAGTTGAGCTGTTGACGATAGAATAGTAGCAGTGATGCTTCCTTTGGACAGAAGTATAGAACTCATTTATGGTTTTTATGATATATACTCTGTATTATTTTAATTAATAATTTAGTGGTAATTAATTATGTTGATATCATGCACATCAACGTCAACAACTTCTTAAAAAGAAAAATAATTATTGTCAATTTTTTAAAGTCCTTGAGAAAGCATCAAAGGGTTTTTCAAAACTAGCGAAGGGACAGACATATATGGTGAAGAAAAGGGCAACTTTGTGCTTGAATTGGTTGTTTTTAGAGTTGAGATTCTCCCTGAAATAAGAATCTAATGTATCCATTGTCCAATGATGGCTAATCCCACGAATAATGTAATTGTAGTTGAAAAAATAGGATCAATCGGACGAATTAAAATAACGGTTTTTCTATAAAAGAAATGGAGGTCCATTTTCCTCACAAGATAATGCGGAGTATAATTTACATCTTCTTCCATAGCATTTTTCTAAATTTTTCAATATAAAACGTAGATCGTTGGATGATATCCTGAGCGTTGAAAGTAATGTATCATCAATTTTTTTAGGAAATAGAAAGAATTTCAATTAATTTTCATGGTATTAAAGAGAGTCGAATCTATCGACAAGTTGGTTCGTTCTATACTTCTACCGTTCTACCTCAAAAAAGTAGTCAAATAATAAAAGAAATATTATATTGTCATTGTTAAGTTCAGTGGGGTTATTCTATCCAAATATCATCTTAAGTTTCTTTTTTTTTTAAAACAAATTGGCTAAAAAATACAATGCACCTCCCTTCAGTACCTCTGTAAATTTGCCTCTAAGTAGAGGTATATGTAGACCTGTACTGTGGGCCGGGCTGCGCCGGGCCGGGCTGTGGGAGGGGGGACCCGAGCCCACAATTCGGGCTGTGACCGGGCCGGGCTGGTCAGATTGAGGCCCTGAACCGGCCCGGTCATGGGGGGTGTGAGGCGGGCCGGGCGGGCTGGACGGGTCATATCATATATTTTTTTTTAAATATATAAATTAAGTGATTGTAATATAAATTAAATGATTGTAATATTTAAAGACGTATTCGGTTTAGCCGTTTAATAGTTATTTTTCCCAAATATTTATTTAGTGATTAATAAAGGGGAAAAAAATAAAAAATAAAAGAAGGGCTTGATCGAAATTAATGTAACTCTTTTAAAACGATATCAAATATTTTGTTTAATTGATATCGTTTTTCAAATTACGTTAATTAGGATGCCTACGTATCTCGAAAGAATCAAAGCCCACGTAGTTCTGCACTTACCTTACTTACCTTACTTACCTTTACGATGTCGGTTGGATGGGTGGTGAATGGTGATCAATCTTCATCGTCTTCGTCGGCCGTTTCGGCAATTGATGAACCACCGGTTGTTGCTAATAAATCATCCGTTCTACTATCTTCTTCTTCGTCTTTAATTCCTTGCATTCTTCTTTGTGCTTGATCCCAATCTTTTTTGCACACACACATTTTGACGGTTCTAGAATCCAAACTTGATCTTTTCTCATCAAGAACTCTTCTACCTGCACTAAAAGTCGACTCGGACGCAACGGTGGAAGCGGGTACAACTAGTACATCTCTAGCAACTTTGGATAATATGGGAAATTGTGCGGAGTGATTTCTCCACCATGTTAGAATATCGGGTTGTTGCCCAACAACATTACTATGATCAAAGTTTAAATACTCGGTAATAGTATGAGCGGTAGAGGATGATGTAGAACTAGAAGAAGAAGAGCTCGATTTTCTAAAGATTTTGTTAGCTAAACGGTGATCCAATACGGTGTTGGTTGGCATTTTAGACTTCTTATAAGTAGGTTCACATTGACCACTAAGTTCATTTTCATATAATGCATATAATTGATGAACAATACCAATAGCATAATCAACATCAAGTTGGGTATTATATTCATAACCTAAAGCACCATAATAAAAATCTAAAATATCTTTTAAACCTTTTGCTTTAACACATGGATCAAATAGCAAACCAACACAATAAATAGTGGGAAATTTGGTAAAATAATCTAGCCATTTTGACTTCATTTTAGCAACAACCGGTTTCAAGCAAATAATGTTATCACAATTATTCAATTCATCAACAATAGAACAACATGACAAAATAACACAATGAACATTAGGATCATAAACTTGTGAAAAAACATTTGTTGCATCTTTATAAGCTCTTAGCAAATCACACACATGTTTGGCAAGTGTCCACGCACATAGATTCATCAATTAAGACTTCATCATCTTTAGAACCCGCATGTTCATTATACAAAGTAGTGATAACATTTTTATAAGCAATAACATCTCTTAGCATTTTATAAGTCGAATTCCATCTTGTAGGTGTATCTAATGACCATTTCTTAGGCCTTAACTCCAACTTAGCACACAAATTAATATATTCACGTCTAAAATTCATTCCATTTCTAATCCATTTAATTACTTGTCTAATTGGGTTTAATAAGGGATATAACATAGAAATACCTTCTTGGGCGGACAAGTTAACAATGTGAGCACAACATCTAATATGGATTAGTTCTCCATTTAATATCAAGTTCATATTTAGTTTAACATATTCAATGCATTTTGTGTTGGCGGAAGCATTATCAAAAGAAATAGACATGATTTTGTTGTTTAAATTAAACTCATTAATTGTGTTGTTAATACGAGTGTAAATATTGTAACCGGTGTGACGTTCTTCCATTAAATCAAAAGCAATAATACGTTTCTCTAATCTAAAATCATCACCAATCCAATGTACGGTAATACATAAATAAGGTTCACCTTGTTTAGATGTCCAACAATCACTAGTTAAACAAACACGATTTTTATATGTTGAAAAAAAAGCAATCAATTCATTTCTAGTTTTTTCATATTGTTTTTGAGTACGGCGTTTTAATGTTTGTCTCAAAACTTTATAATAAAGCGGTTGTAAAGACAATTTAACAAATTCCTCCAACTCTTCACTATCACCATAAGTGAAAGGTTGCTCTGTCATGCAAACATATTTAGCCATGTTATCAATCATATCTTGTCAGTTATAAAAAAACGGTTTACCTCCACCGGGAGCCGACGTTGCATAGCCACTCATTGTTGGTTGATTTTTCTTTCCTCCACCGGATTTGTAATTTTTAGCATCTAGCCCATGCTTACTTTCCAAGTGGCGGGCCAAAGCTCCCGTTCCCGTTCCCTTCTTCCATTTATAAGGGATGACCGACTTCCCCTCTTGAGCACAAACTTTACAAGTACATAAAAAGTTTTTCGGACATTGGCTTGGCTCACCATCTTGAGGTACTTTGTTGTAAAACAACCAAACCCAAGAAATATCGCCTTTCCTACCACCTGTATTTTTGGTAGTCGAACCCGAAGCAACAAAGGTTTGAGATTCTTGGGTATGTGGTACTTGAGTTGGTAAACATAATAAAAAAAACTAATTAGTAACATACTAACATAATAATAAAAACTAATTAGTAACATAATAATATAAAGTAGTACAAATTAGAATATCAATTAATAAATATTTAGAATTTTAGAATATGTATCAATTAATTTGATTATATTTTTAATTAATAATATAATCAAATTAATTATAATTTAGTGTATGTAGAAATAAAATTATAAAATTAAAAACATTAAGAAGTAAAAGAATATCAAAGTATTTACCATCAAACATTCTTTCCATTTCCTCTTGACCAATTTCTAGTGGAATATCAATGTTTATATTTTGAGACATTATTAATTATGAATTTATGATAGAATTAGAGATATTATGAGAAATTAAAGAGAGAATTGAGACTAATTTATAATTTATAACTTGAGTAATTGATGATAATAAATTAATAATTATAACTTGAGTATTTTTGAATAATTATAACTTATGTATTTTAGAAAAATTAGAAGATTAAGAAGATAGATAAGATTGTGTGAGAAATTAGGTTAAATGAAGTGGTTATTTATAGAACAAATTGGGGGGGGGGGGGAAACATTTTTGATTTTTGAATTCAAATGACTAGGAAAAAAAAGGGCATTAAAGACCAACGGCCGGCCCACATTGAACCGGCCCGGTCCGGGCCATCACGGGCTCAAACGGTTCACGGGCCAGGGGGCGAGCTGGGAACCGGGTCGGGTTCCACCTTCACCAAACCGGGCCCGGCCCGGGTGGAGTAGCGGGTTGGGTGGGTTGGGGACACGGGTTAGCGGGTTGTTTTTTTTTTTTAACCGATTAGGCGGGCCGGGCTGAACCGGGCTGGGCTACCCCGCCATGTTGGTCAGCTCTAGGTATATGTATTAGTGTCTTTCGCACCTCTGGTTGGAGGTAGGTATTAGTGGTGGTTCTACTTGATGAAGAGGAAGGCAGTGCATTGGCTGCGAGGTGGGGGTTGAGTGGAGTGCTCGCGACAAAGGGTGAGGCTGAGAAGCCTATGATTGTCGTAGGGTTAGTGATGATTGGTAGAAACAACGGGTATTATGGTAGGGGTTGAAGATTAGTTGTTTCCTTTCATAGTGTAACCGAACAAAATGGAAAAATGAGGGTGGTTAGACTGGTCACTTTTTACGTTTAATCTTTTAACCTTTGTTAAGCAAAGAATACCCCCTAACTCATCAAGCTCGACTTTTTCCCTCTTACTCCTTCACTCCAACAATCTTACAATGTTGTTAAGATTGATATCCTACTTTGGATCAATATGCTTACTAGGATCAGATCGTAAAACCGTAAGATTACAAATAAACTAATAAAATACATGATTATGTTAATCAAAATATGATACATCTTGTGTTTAAATCTCAAAACACTATTATCTCAAAATATACTTCTTTCAACATACGGGAAATATGAAATTTAGCCTATGTGACAAGTCAAGGACACGAAAGAATTCAATCAAAAATTTTGCATTAGAAGCCTAATAATTGTGCAGTATAGATAATAAAAAGGAAATTGTGAGGTTAAGATTATGAGTAGAATTGATGATATTCTGCTATGTAAATAAACACCTGAAGCAGGGGCGGACCCAGAATTTTTTCTATGGTGTAGCAAAACTGATACATAACCTATTAGGTAAAAACTAGTTACAATAGATGTTCACTTCAAGTTATCAAATGCGAACTTAGACTAGACGCGAGCAAACCTCCACGAATTTTTTAGCCCACGGATACAGGCTGATGCGGTACATGTTAATGAACCAGTTCTTTGTAAATTAAACAAAATATTTTATCCAAGCCAACTTTTTTTACGACATGTCGGCTCTAATAGGTTGTACACACGGAGACATAAACCCACTAATAACAACCTACTTTACCACATGTTCACTAAATCACTGCGTACCCTTAATTTATTTGTAACTTCTACGATTTTGTCATTGTCTGTTTAATCTCAAGACGGATATACCCATCATAAAGGAGACCAATTGATTTCATAAGTACTATACATTTTTCATGTATCATTCTTTGCACATACAAAGGCCATACATACATAAGCAAGTAATACAAAAGCATCGAGACGACTCCAGACAATCAATTCATGCTTATCTTAGCCTACTCACTCATAAAAATTATGTCATGTAAATGTGCTCTACTTCGAATGAATGTATAAAGTATATAAAAAATGTATAACTTTATTGAAGAAACGAAACGAAACTTACTCACTCCTCAAGTCGACTTCACTTAAAAATAAGAATACTCTACATTTTGGATAACTTTAATCCGTTTGCTCAACAACAAAAGAAAAATGAAATCCCCTGTCATCTGGATAGGAAAATGAAATGGTTGACTACTTGATTTATTTGCATTTGAAGGATAAGAGAAAATGGTTCTCTGGCTATTTGTTTCTTGGTTTTTAGCATTATTGCTCTACGTTTACATTTATTATTGTACTAAGTACTTAATTATCACTCTTTATTGAAAATTGTGGATTGTTAATACTTAATGCAATGGGAAGTAAAGAGACTCGGAAATGTTTCATGGGGAAGATAATCTCAATAAATGAACATTTAATGGTGTAGCAAAGTAAAAGTTTCTCATGTAATTTTTTTTGTTTGGTGTAGCAATTGCTACACTATCTTTGAACGTGGGTCCGCCCCTGCCTGAAGTGGCAAGAGTCTAGAGTTTTTGTATGCCCCCGGAGATAGATTATTATATATAAGTCAAACTTAGCATGCATTTAGGTATTCACATCCAAATTGCAAAGTAACTTGTCTAAAACTCCTTTTATCCTTATAGGTGGTAAGGATCGCGTTATTGATGTGAGGCCGATCCAGAGAGAATGAATTCTAGTTATAATCCATGAAGAAGTCATGTAATAAATAAAAATTGACAATAAGGTACGTAGCTGAAAGTCATGGAAACAAGAGATTGCGAGAGAAATGACGAGTGTGCTATTAAAGTAGTTGGCGAGTGTAAGGTGGATAGCTGAAGCCGGAGGGTGGTTGGTGGTTCTGGCCTTCCGAGTGTTTCATATTTGAAGTATGTTTCACTAAACAAGGGTTGAAGGAAGAAGCGAGTCTGCGACTTGTGATTGGTTAGGTTGTTCAAACGAGGGAAGTGTGTAAACAAGCAAAGATGTAAAACACAAGTTTTTTTGTGGCTAAAAGCTTTTTTTTTCAATGAAAACGAGTTCTCGGGTCGGCTTCAGGGTAAGTAACATGAAATAATATACCAAGGCCACATTTAGATATAGGTTGAGGTTTTTGCTAACCCCTAAGCATTGTGTTTATGTCAAATCTTAAATAATTTTAAGTTTAGCAGGACAAATCTGTCTTAGATACTGCGCACGAGTAATTATTTATAATAAAGTAAATAAAAAATTACTCTCTTTTAAATCCAGTTTTCTAAAAATTACTTTCTTATAAAAACCTTTCTTCTAAAATTAGTCTTTTAAAATTCAGTTTAATCAAAACTTGCTCTCTAACTCCAACTTAGTCGACTTATTTCGTTTATTTTTTATCTTGCTTTCCATTTGTCTATATGGATATATTTTTCAAGGTATAAATTGGCCAAGCCTAAGTCACAAACATAATAAGCTAAAAAAAACAGAATAAGCCTCATGAATTAGAGTTGTATCTGAAACCAAATTTTGATTAAGAATGTATTTTAGGAGAATAATTAAAGAAAAAAAAAGTTTTTATAAATAAATAATTTTTCTAATCCAACAAATTTTTGTTTCAACGAATCAAACCCTCTCACAAAAGAGCAACTGGAGCAAGTAGGGAGATTATCCATTATCCCCCCACTTGCTCTTTTGTGAGGGGGCTTGAACCGTCTGAAACAATAAGACGGGTTACTCCGTCTGAAGCAAAAGACCAACTGATAAATTTTAGTTATTTTCAATCCGACTTAAGGAAAAAAAAGGAGATTAGCGGCATCATTAAATCACTTATTTTTCATTTTGAAGATGTCTTATTAGTTTAGTGATTAAGACGAATGTATTGTGGATAATAGGTCACATGTTCGATTCCTCCTTCAGTTCTTCCTAGACATGACAAAACCAACCCGACCCGAAACCCGAAATTGACCAAACTATAACCCTCCAATGTGACCCAAAAGTTGAATTGACCCGACTCCACCCGAACAAGACCCGACTCCACCCGAACGTGACCCGAAGTGTGTCGATCCGAAACTGACCCGAACAGATATAACTCTAATTTAAAAAATAAAGACTTTGAAATGACTTGAAAATGACCCGGATCTGAAATAACCCGACCCGTTGACACAAAACTGACTCGATCACCTTACCCGAAAAACACTCGAAACCCGAAACAATCCACCCGACCCGAACTAACCCGATAATATGATAGACTCGAACTAACCCGACCCAAAACGACCCGACCAAAACTAATCCGATTGAGCCGTTTTCGAGGTCTAGTCCTTCCCCTCTATGGTAAAAACTAAAACGACTAATTGCGCTTTGTTAGATAAAAAAGAAGAGTTTTTTTTCAAATTGGGGCTCATAATCAAAGAAATTAACAAAATGGGTGTTTTTTCAAAGTTATTACCCAAAATGGGTCCACGTCAGCCCGAAGCTAGGTTCGGACCAAAAATCGCTCTCCCGGTAAGCGACTAGGTACCAATATGCACTATTTGAAAAAGCAAAAAAAAAAAAAAAATTTGTGGTCGCTCCTCTGGACAACGACTTGCTACAGTAACAATTTTTTTTTTTTTTTTACTCTTCAAAATTTATCCAAGTCGTTCTCCGGTTGAGCGACTTTGTCCCCAACTCGGTTATTTTATATATTTTTCTACTTATTTACAAGTTGCTAAAGTCGCTGAGGGGGGGAGCGACTTTGGCCCAAGTCATCCTCCGGCTGAGCGACTTTAAACCTTAATCCAGCTTCGTCAGAACCGATCCTACGTGGACCCATTTTTGATAATAAGTTTGAAAGTAAACCACTTTCCTAATTAGTTTGTTATTTGACCCTATTTTTTAAAAAAACTCAAAAAAGACCCTAAATCACTCATCAACTCATCAATTTTTCATCAGTCATCAACTCATCAGTCATCACTGTACCAAAACAAGATGGAGCTGTTCTTCCCTAATTCTACAATCAAATTCCAGAAACTAAACCCTAGAAAATGAAACCGACTCAAAATTCCCCCAACCCCCAAAATCACCATCACTCCTAGCACACCCAAACCCAGATTTCACCACTCAAATCCATCATCATCATCATCATCATCATCATTATCATCATCTTCGTCGAAGTTTTTAGAAATGGCGAAGCAACACACACATCCGCATACATCAAGCATATCAGCAATGTGGATCCAGCTAAAGAAGAAGCAGAAATGGGTGTTAATAATGGTGGTTATACTCTCAATCTCAACCCTAATTGTGCTTCTAATGCGGGCTACTTCATCCTGCTCTGATCGCATTCTTGATTCTCGCAATAATCAAATTTCTCCCCCGCTTTCGATGTCGAAATCTCCTCTTTCTTTCATGAAGTCTAAGCTCGTTCTTCTCGTTTCTCATGAACTTTCCCTTTCTGGTATATTTCAATTTTTCTCCTTTTTTTGGTAAATTGTAATTGAAATTGTGATCTTTAGTATTAATTTTTTAAGCAGTAGTAGTTGTTGTTATTAGGTGGTTAGTTGCGGAGCCAGTATTTGAATTTAGAGGGCGAACCATAGACCGGAAATTTAAGGAGTGAACTAGTAGTGCAAATGTGCAATAGTGTAAACTAGAAAAAAAATCGAAAATTTTGACTAAAAAGTCGATGTTTTTCGTCGCTTAGGTGATAATGGCAGTAGTGTTAGAGGGTGAGTAGATAGTGTTGGGACTTAGGAGTGTGGATATTTTATTGTAAGACCGTGAGGGGACTTTTTTCCGTAAGTTTTGGTGGTAGTAGTAGTAGTAGTGTAGTTATTACTTCCTTCCATTCGCAATGATTTTCCGTATTGTCCTGACCTTATTTAGCGAATTCCTAATGAAAGGTTGGAACTTGTTAAGTTGCAGTACATACAATACAACTAGTACTTTGACAATACAGTGGAAGTTCCTCAAATGTGAGGTTTGTAAGGGTTCAAATGTTTGTACCCTTTTAGTCCTGGGAAGTTAACTAGAGTTAGGGGTTTAACTAAAAAATATGTTTCATTGATGTATTGGATTAGCATTTATTTGATATTTGGGGAATTAGCTGAATCTCAATGGTGGATAGGAAGTGTATTGAAACTATGTTGTCTTCATTGAAGTTTTACCGCGATGATGTGATTGTTCTTGTCTTAGTTAACTTAAGCTTAGTGGGAGATGCCATTTATGGTATTTGGTGTGGGAGAATGTGGGATTAATTCATGAAATACATCTTATTGGTGGTTTTTCAGCAATAGGTTATTTAGAGAGATCGGTTTATGCTCAAGAAGTTAAGATAATATCCACGGTGATCGTTTATAGATCTCAACTGTCTTGAATCTTGATCATCTTATCAAGGTTTACTGGTATTTAACAGTGTTGGCTGGTCTTTTTAACCGGAAAACATCAAGGTGGTTATGGTCTTATGAATTTGGTGTTTTTTTTTCTTTTTCTTTTTTTAGCCTTAGAGACATAATGTTTGGAACCGTAGTTAATGCAAGGTTTCTCAAGGCATACCTCTATTTTGAAATTTTGATCCCATAACTAGGAGTTAGATTTACAACAAACAATTCTACCCATACAGTATACTTGTCAATTGTCATGGATCGTCAATAAAGATGAACAAAGTACATTGTTTGAATAGAGGATCTGGAGAAAGGAGTGGAGGGAAAGGAAAACAGACAAATATATTGAAATGGCCCCTTCCTTTCCGTTTTTTGTATCATAACAAATGGTAAAAGGCGTCTTTTGTTCAGATTTGAAACTTATTTTCCTAGGAGCTGTCATTGAAAGTACCAACTGTTAGTTTATACCTTTGAGAAGCTCTTGAACTAATTTGTAAGCTGTGTGTAGGCAGAAATCCAGGAGCTTTTCGCCTATTTCTCCACTGATAGAAACCACATACTTTTCCAAGTAACAATGAATTTTGACCTTGAAAATTCTCGGAGCGGCTTCCAATGAACCTCCACCTTCCAAATTGGCGGGAGCACAATTGAGCTCAAGGTTGGCAGAATGTTCGAGCTCCAACTCTCTCACTTCGCATGAAGCACACCTGTGCTTGATCTGTCCATCAAAAACACCACTTCTGGTTAGGTTGGGCAAAACTGATAGTGGTATGGTAGAAGGATAAAAAAAAGTTAGTTACTAAGCTACTTACATGCTTGGCTTTCAATCTCTTCTTCAATTTCTCAAACCTTGAATCAGACTTATAGAAGTGAAGTGGCACGCTTGAGAAGTGAAGTGGCACACTTGAATTGTCTTGAAAAAGGATCTTGTCAACCGTAGAATTTGTACGGTAATAATACCACGCCTCAAGTAGAGGCGTGAAACAATTCAATGAAACCTTCTTAATACAAGTGCGCTTCTGGTGTATGTTTGCCAACTTCCTAACCTCAGCTATGGTTCTTTCAAACATCAATTTAACCCAGTTAGTCTTCTCAAAGGAGTCTATATCCTCCACAAGACTAAAAGCATGATCACCAACTGTTTTTTTTGTACTTTTAACAGCAAATACATATTTGTACAAATATACATACATAATCCTCTTGAAGTCATCTTTATTATTATCGTTTATCACCATCTTAGTCAAAACACCCTGAATACTGATTTTAGTGAGTAAACTCTTTTCCTCACCGTTATCAACCAAATTGATATAGTAAGAAGGAGGAGGTGTGACGACCGTACTAGAAATAGAAGCCTCCGTGCCATCATTTCTCATGCCTAGCACGTGTGCCGCCTCATCGGCGCACAACTTGAGGTATTTACCATCAAGGCAAAATGCCTCCTTTTGACGATCGTACGAGCAAGCTAATAACTTGAAGACTGGATTTGATCTAGGCTTCGAATCGGCACTCAACAAACATAGGAATGGAGAATCTTTGAAGATATTTAATTTCGCCGTACGGTCTGCATCATCTCGGAAAAAAATAGGGAGGTCACTGTTACCCTCTAGCATAGGGAAAACGTAGACATCGGGAGAACCAATGTCATCAGCAGGGGATTCAAGGGCGACTTTAAGATCTGCTTCTGTCGAACTCTTCTCCATCTACAAAGCCAAATCAACGTAAATGTTATTGCTTATTCCATTTGCTTAATTAAAAACATACATAAGTAAACTAATTAATTGGATACGAAAAGCTTCAACAAAATATACATCACAAATACAGCCACCCATTCCCACCTGCCGCCTCTCCTTGGTCGTCTGCCGTCCACGGACCACCGTCGGCCTCCTCATCCGTTCATCTGCCGTCCAAGGTAAAGTCGCCCTTGAATCCCCTGCTGATGACATTGGTTCTCCCGATGTCTACGTTTTCCCTATGCTAGAGGGTAACAGTGACCTCCCTATTTTTTTCCGAGATGATGCAGACCGTACGGCGAAATTAAATATCTTCAAAGATTCTTCATTCCTATGTTTGTTGAGTGCCAATTCAAAGCCTAGATCAAATCCAGTCTTCAAGTTATTAGCTTGCTCGTACGATCGTCAAAAGGAGGCATTTTGCCTTGATGGTAAATACCTCAAGTTGTGCGCCGATGAGGCGGCACACGTGCTAGGCATGAGAAATGATGGCACGGAGGCTTCTATTTCTAGTACGGTCGTCACACCTCCTCCTTCTTACTATATCAATTTGGTTGATAACGGTGAGGAAAAGAGTTAACTCACTAAAAGCAGTATTCAGGGTGTTTTGACTAAGATGGTGATAAACGATGATAATAAAGATGACTTCAAGAGGATTATGTATGTATATTTGTACAAATATGTATTTACTGTTAAAAGTACAAAAAAAACAGTAGGTGATCATGCTTTTAGTCTTGTGGAGGATATAGACTCATTTGAGAAGACTAACTGGGTTAAATTGATGTTTGAAAGAACCATGGCTGAGGTTAGGAAGTTGGCAAACATACACCAGAAGCGCACTTGTATTAAGAAGGTTTCATTGAATTGTTTCACGCCTCTACTTGAGGCGTGGTATTATTACCGTACAAATTCTACGGTTGACAAGATCCTTTTTCAAGACAATTCAAGTGTGCCACTTCACTTCTCAAGCGTGCCACTTCACTTCTATAAGTCTGATTCAAGGTTTGAGAAATTGAAGAAGAGATTGAAAGTCAAGCATGTAAGTAGCTTAGTAACTAACTTTTTTTTATCCTTCTGCCATACCACTATCAGTTTTGCCCAACCTAACCAGAAGTGGTGTTTTTGATGGACAGATCAAGCACAGGTGTGCTTCATGCGAAGTGAGAGAGTTGGAGCTTGAACATTCTCCCAACCTTGAGCTCAATTGTGCTCCCGCCAATTTGGAAGGTGGAGGTTCATTGGAAGCCGCTCCGAGAATTTTCAAGGTCAAAACTCATTGTTACTTGGAAAAGTATGCGGTTTCTATCAGTGGAGAAATAGGCGATAAGCTTCTAGATTTCTGCCTAGAGGGTTTAATGCCCTATGCCTCGAGCATAGGTTTGACAGAAAGCTCGGGGGATCTCATTGACATGATGATAAACCATCTAAACCCCGGACGAGCAGGATTCGTGTAGCTTGATTGAAGCAATCCTGAAGTATAAGCCTGATGCGGTAAGCTCTAATTCTCTTGTTTTTTTGGGAAAATGTAAGTAATTCCATTAATACTCAAAAGCACTCAATACATCCATCCTAATGTTTAGATAAACCTTAGGATACAAGCTTAATCATTCAAAATACATTTTAGCCAAGTATTGACTCTAGGAAAACCACTACTCAAAGTACATTCTCTTAGACGTATTTTAATTTCAGCCTTGCATTCTTGACTATCCAAGTAGGGGTATCAACAGCACCATCAGCTTTGCATTTGTTCCTGCATGACCATATCTGATAGGCTCACACTGAAAAAATAAATGGTTCACAGTTTCCTCCCTAACTCCACACAGATAGCAGTGTTAGTTTGAGTAATACCCATACGAACTAGTCTGTCTTGAGTCAGAAGACGCTTATGTGCCACAAGCCATATGAAAAATAACTGTCTTGGAATGATCAGTCTATTAGCCATCCATGGGTGCCAACCCACATCAACACCCTCATCAACAAGCCAAGAGTACCCCATGTGAATGCTATAATCAGGCAGCCCTGCAAACAGAAAGGTTTTCATACTTTCATTATGTTTTAACCCAGCAAATCTTTCTCCAAGACCAACTTGACCCTGTTCCTGGTTCATAATCATACCAATGTGCTTGCTTTATATGTATGACATGAACCCTGCCTTTTGTTCAATCCACCACACATACTTAGCTATAGCTGCAATATTCCACCAATATAGAAGCTTTAGACCCAGACTACCTTTTTTCTTTGCTTTGCAAATATTTGTCCAGGAAACCAAAGCAGCGCTATTAGCAGTCTCATTGCCATGCAAATACAGAATAGTGTTTCAGAATAGTCTTTACTTGACATATTTTTCGCCAAGCGCAACTGCTATTGATAATAGGTTCATAGTCCCTCTATATACTACCTTTGATGTACACCCCATGGACCCATTTCACCCACATATGGTCAGTTTTCTTCTCTATCCACCATACATATTTCCCCAAAAAAGCAAAATTCCAGTCATACAGATGCTTCAGTCCCAATCCACCTTGTTTAATTGACAGATGGAGTCCCATGAAACCAATGCTGGCCACTTCCTTCCTTTTGCACAGTGCCATGCCACAGAAAACCCCTACAAATAGCTTCAATCCTCCCAATAACACTCTTAGGTAGAGTAAATATCCTAGCCCAATAATCCGTATAAGCAGACTTGATATGGTAAAGCTTAATTTGCCTTTGAATTTTAATAAGCCCCAAAAAAATACATATTATGACCATATCTGATTGAAATGCTCTCAACAGGTTGCCGATGAATCTTCGCCGATACATCATGGTGATCATACGGTATCCGAGCCCCATGTTGATGTAAGTTTTCTTTGATAACCTAAGAACTTCCTATTTGTTTTTTTGTTTGTGTTTTGGAAATCTGTCTTTGGAGTTTTGTAGTTGTCGTATTATGGAGTTAAGGTGTGTGTTATTCAGTTGTTTAGTTCAGGTGTTGTGGTGTTAGGTTGTTATTGAGTTGTTTAGTTCAGGTGTTGTGGTGTAGTCGGTTTTAGTGGTGTGGTGTTATGTTATTGTAAAGTTGGGTAGTTAGGTTGTTAGGGGGATTATGGAGTTCGGTGTTTTGGTGTTATGGTGTTATTGTTTTATTAAATTGCATGGTTCAGGTGTTGTGGTGTTATGGAGTTATGGTGTTAGGGGTTGTGGTGTTATGTTGTTGTGTTATGCTGTTGTGGGTTTAGGTGTTCACACTCTATTATGACCAAATCTGATTGAAATGCTTTGAACAGGTTGCCGATGAATCTTCGCCGATACATCATGGTGATCATACGGTATCCGTGCCCCGTGTTGATGTAAGTTTTCTTTGATAACCTAAGAACTTCCTATTTGTTTTTTGTTTGTGTTTTGGAAATCTGTCTTTGGAGTTTTGTAGTCGTATTATGGAGTTAAGGTGTGTGTTATTCAGTTGTTTAGTTCAGGTGTTGTGGTGTTAGGGTGTTATTGAGTTGTTTAGTTCAGGTGTTGTGGTGTAGTCGGTTTTAGTGGTGTTATGTTATTGTAAAGTTGGGTAGTTAGGGTGTTAAGGGGGATTATGGACTAATGGAGTTCGGTGTTGTGGTGTTAATGTTTTATTAAATTGTATGGTTCAGGTGTTGTGGTGTTATGGAGTTATGGTGTTGTGGTGTTATGTTGTGTTATGCTGTTGTGGGTTTAGGTGTTCACAATCTATTATGACCAAATCTGATTGAAATGCTTTGAACAGGTTGCCGATGAATCTTCGCCGATACATCATTTGCTAGCACTTGGAGGGTTGAAGCTATTTGTGGGTTTAGGTCGGAGTTGAACAAGAAAGAAAACAACTGTGCAATTTTTTTTTCTTTTGATAACCCTCGGGCCCAATCGATCATGGACCGGAAGCGGTTACTACATGGCGCACAGATCAACACGGGTCCTTTTCAGCACACTTTATTCTCATTCATGCGCATCTAATTTTCATAATTTAGAATGGGGTTTGTTGCAAGCTTGGCCATTGTTGTGCTAAATAGTTGTGCAGATATTGTCGAGCTTGCAACAAAACCACCAGATGGATTACATATACAATAAAACCAGAACAATTAAGTTGAACGTGTATTTGGTCTGATTTTGACCATTGTGAAGCAAATTTGTTATCGGGTTAGATCAATATCAGGTCAGAGGTGATCTAATTGAGTTCAGGTGGGACAATTTAGGTAAAGTACTAATACTTTTCCGTCAATTAGAAACTCGGTGTTTCGTGTTTCTATGACCTCCAAAGTACTACAGTTTCTGTGGGTTCTTGTTTTTCTAGGATGACTTGCTACCTAGGTAGCACGGACACACCTCTTAACTAGCCGTCTCGTGTCCGACACCCGTGTCCGACACGACACTCGTCGGACACACGCCTAAAGGTGTCAGACGCCTATAAAGCCGTGTCTAACTTTCTTCATTTATATGGTACTCTTTTTCTTGGAATTGTTTGAACTTGCTCACCTCTTCACCTCTCAGCCTTAGATCATCCATCTTAGAGGGGTGTGCCTTCGACTCTTCGACTTTCTTGCGCTCCTCCTGCTGCATGATCTCAAACTTACTTTCCTTGGCAGAGTTGTTGCCTCACGGATCTTCTGGATCTGATCATTGAAGAATTGCTTTTGAAAGTCCATTTCTTCTTTGTTCTGTTCATGCTGCATGGTGGTTCTCTGGCGCACTATACGATTTTCCTCGGTCGTTTTTCTGAGTTTCTCACTGACCAACCTTATTACGCCCTTGTTCCTTGGCAGCCTTAGATTTGTATCATGTCAGTTGTTGATTGTCCTCACTCATATGGTTTTTTATAGTGATCAACACTATCTCCTTGTATGATCTCATATCATACTTGAGCCTTGCTTTACCTGGACAATGCATGTTAAACTCTTTGAGGTCATCCTTCCAAGCCAAGAACCCATACAGTTGGCGCTTTCCTCCAAGATAAAAAAGCCCCTTTCTTTTGCTTTCCAAAGCACTCCTTCCGGTTCCTTGTCCTAGGAAAAGCTTGCGAAGCCGTTCAACCTCCACATACCCAGTTGCTGACCCGTCAAATATGAGGACACTCATCCCACGATGTCCCTTGGGCCCGTAAGAATGTTTTGCCCTTACTGCAGCATAATCCTTAAAATATTCAAGAAGCTCTTAATTTCCCATTCCGATCCACTTGTCATTATCATCTTGCTCTAGTAGTGTATTCATGATCACAACCATGGGAGGCCAAATGATTTCACGGTCTTCCTCCATCTTTAGTGTTTCAGAATAGTCTTTACTTGACATATTTTTCGCCAAGCGCAACTGCTATTGATAATAGGTTCATAGTCCCTCTATATACTACCTTTGATGTACACCGCATGGACCCATTTCACCCACATATGGTCAGTTTTCTTCTCTATCCACCATACATATTTCCCCAAAAAAGCAAAATTCCAGTCATACAGATGCTTCAGTCCCAATCCACCTTGTTTAATTGACAGATGGAGTCCCATGAAACCAATGCTGGCCACTTCCTTCCTTTTGCACAGTGCCATGCCACAGAAAACCCCTACAAATAGCTTCAATCCTCCCAATAACACTCTTAGGTAGAGTAAATATCCTAGCCCAATAATCCGTATAAGCAGACTTGATATGGTAAAGCTTAATTTGCCTTTGAATTTTAATAAGCCCCAAAAAATACATATTATGACCATATCTGATTGAAATGCTCTATAACACGGCTTTATATTCAAGAAAAGAAACACAATCTAAGATTCAGGTTTCACAAAATAAGGTATAAGGTGTTTAGGTGTTCACATAAGCGTCTTCTGACTCAAGACAGACTAGTTGCCCAACCACGCTCCCTCTCGCTCTCGCTGCCACCCGCCCCTTTACCGTCGCCGACCACCACCAGGGAAGCCAGTCGTCCTCTACCCACACCGCCAATCCGCTACCACACAAACAATCAATCTCCCAAATCAATAATAGATGACTAACCACAAAGCCTAGACTAAACCCAACAAATACCAATAGTTTGATTCATAATTATACAACTAACAAGTTGAATACATGTTTTATGTTCAAATTATCATCTATAATTGAAAAAATATGATTAGTCTAATTGAGAGAATTAAGTTTGGAGAGTTTTTGAATAATTGAAGGAAAGGTTAGCAAATGAAAAATATTGCGTAAAAAGTATTAAAATGAGTAGAAATTATGCTGCGAAAATAAATCACGAAAAAAGTACCTAAATCACTCATCAACTCATCATCAGTCATCAGTCATCAGTCATCAGTCATCAGTCATCACTGTACCAAAACAAGATGGAGCTGTTCTTCCCTAATTCTACAATCAAATTCCAGAAACTAAACCCTAGAAAATGAAACCGACTCAAAAATCCCCCAACCCCCAAAATCACCATCACTCCTAGCACACCCAAACCCAGATTTCACCACTCAAATCCATCATCATCATCATCATCATCATCATTATCATCATCTTCGTCGAAGTTTTTAGAAATGGCGAAGCAACACACACATCCGCATACATCAAGCATATCAGCAATGTGGATCCAGCTAAAGAAGAAGCAGAAATGGGTGTTAATAATGGTGGTTATACTCTCAATCTCAACCCTAATTGTGCTTCTAATGCGGGCTACTTCATCCTGCTCTGATCGCATTCTTGATTCTCGCAATAATCAAATTTCTCCCCCGCTTTCGATGTCGAAATCTCCTCTTTCTTTCATGAAGTCTAAGCTCGTTCTTCTCGTTTCTCATGAACTTTCCCTTTCTGGTATATTTCAATTTTTCTCCTTTTTTTGGTAAATTGTAATTGAAATTGTGATCTTTAGTATTAATTTTTTAAGCAGTAGTAGTTGTTGTTATTAGGTGGTTAGTTGCGGAGCCAGTATTTGAATTTAGAGGGCGAACCATAGACCGGAAATTTAAGGAGTGAACTAGTAGTGCAAATGTGCAATAGTGTAAACTAGAAAAAAAATCGAAAATTTTGACTAAAAAGTCGATGTTTTTCGTCGCTTAGGTGATAATGGCAGTAGTGTTAGAGGGTGAGTAGATAGTGTTGGGACTTAGGAGTGTGGATATTTTATTGTAAGACCGTGAGGGGACTTTTTTCCGTAAGTTTTGGTGGTAGTAGTAGTAGTAGTGTAGTTATTACTTCCTTCCATTCGCAATGATTTTCCGTATTGTCCTGACCTTATTTAGCGAATTCCTAATGAAAGATTGGAACTTGTTAAGTTGCAGTACATACAATACAACTAGTACTTTGACAATACAGTGGAAGTTCCTCAAATGTGAGGTTTGTAAGGGTTCAAATGTTTGTACCCTTTTAGTCCTGGGAAGTTAACTAGAGTTAGGGGTTTAACTAAAAAATATGTTTCATTGATGTATTGGATTAGCATTTATTTGATATTTGGGGAATTAGCTGAATCTCAATGGTGGATAGGAAGTGTATTGAAACTATGTTGTCTTCATTGAAGTTTTACCGCGATGATGTGATTGTTCTTGTCTTAGTTAACTTAAGCTTAGTGGGAGATGCCATTTATGGTATTTGGTGTGGGAGAATGTGGGATTAATTCATGAAATACATCTTATTGGTGGTTTTTCAGCAATAGGTTATTTAGAGAGATCGGTTTATGCTCAAGAAGTTAAGATAATATCCACGGTGATCGTTTATAGATCTCAACTGTCTTGAATCTTGATCATCTTATCAAGGTTTACTGGTATTTAACAGTGTTGGCTGGTCTTTTTAACCGGAAAACATCAAGGTGGTTATGGTCTTATGAATTTGGTGTTTTTTTTTCTTTTTCTTTTTTTAGCCTTAGAGACATAATGTTTGGAACCGTAGTTAATGCAAGGTTTCTCAAGGCATACCTCTATTTTGAAATTTTGATCCCATAACTAGGAGTTAGATTTACAACAAACAATTCTACCCATACAGTATACTTGTCAATTGTCATGGATCGTCAATAAAGATGAACAAAGTACATTGTTTGAATAGAGGATCTGGAGAAAGGAGTGGAGGGAAAGGAAAACAGACAAATATATTGAAATGGCCCCTTCCTTTCCGTTTTTTGTATCATAACAAATGGTAAAAGGCGTCTTTTGTTCAGATTTGAAACTTATTTTCCTAGGAGCTGTCATTGAAAGTACCAACAGTTAGTTTATACCTTTGAGAAGCTCTTGAACTAATTTGTAAGCTGTGTGTAGTTCGACGTGAAAAGTGTTAGGCCCTGTTCTTTTGGACTGAATTTTGCTGAACTTTTCTGAACTGAACTTATAGGAGCTGAACTGAACTTATAGGAGCTGAACTGAACTGAACTGAACTTATAGGAGCTGAACTGAACTTATAGGAGCTGAACTGAACTGAACTTAGAAGAGCTGAACTGAACTGAACTTATAGGAGCTGAACTGAACTTATAGGAGCTGAACTGAACTGAACTGAACTTATAGGAGCTGAACTTTTCTGAACTTAATTTTACTTAATTGAATTGAACTTATATAATCTAAACTTTACTAAACTGAACTTTATTATAATCATTATCTTTTGGAAAGGGTTGTCATACAAAAAAAAATATACTCTAAAACATAAGGTAAGATAATAAAATTATTCCGATTTATATACATTTGTTTGTTGATACAGATTACAACGTTTACATTACGATAAAAAAATAAATTACATATTACATCGTTTTTTAACTATCTATTTCTATATCATCATCTTCCTCATCACTTTCTTCTTCATCTTCACTACCACTCGAAACAACGAATCCATTGTCTCGCCAAATGTTTTTTTACTATCTTGTTTCGTATCTTGAACATGGCATTTTTCCGCTTATAATCAAACATGTCTGACTCTACTGTTTCTTGAATATTCACGTCATGTTGTATAATAGGTATTCCAAGAGTATGCATCCTTATAAAATTATGGAGTGTGAATGTAGAAACAATAATAGACATTTTATACTTTTGTGACATTTAGAGCATATTTTGTTAACATCTTCCACCTTTTTTTCAATTAACCAAATGTCATTTCAACTTTCATTCAAAAATAATGAATGTCGATAGTTTAAATACTCTACAATTTCTTCAGGCGGTCTCAATGATAATGTATGTATCCAATAATTAATGTCAAATGTTTTTATATCGGTTTTCATAAATAATATATTTCGTATAATTTTTCTAAACTTAATTTGTAAGAATTGAACTTTTCTGAACTGAACTTATAAGAGCTGAACTGAACTGAACTGAACTTATAGGAGCTGAACTGAACTTATAGGAGCTGAACTGAACTAAACTTATAGGAGCTGAACTGAACTGAACTTATAGGAGCTGAACTGAACTTATAGGAGCTGAACTGAACTGAACTGAACTTATAGGAGCTGAACTGAACTTATAGGAGCTGAACTGAACTTAAAGGGGGTGAGTTTAAGTCCAAAAGAACAGGGCCTTACTGAAAAATGAACCTTTTGTTGAAGAGGTGATATGTTTGGCCACATGTGAGTGTCTCATTATTGATAAAAGAGTATTTGATCACTCTATAACCTAAGGAGCTACTCCTCGTATTGTTGATTGATTTTAAAAAGGGACTCCTTTGAGATTACCAAGTGCTAAAGTGAACTTTCTACTCTCTCTTCTTTGTTAACCCAGTCCAAAGGCCAGACCCATTTTATGTGAAATTTCATAGTTGTGCATTTACGGTAAGTGCAGTTAGATCAGTTGAACCTTTAAATAGAAAGTGAACTACTACAATGGATCCAGCTATCATTTCTATATCTGTTGGGTTCTCTTTTATAATTAATTCAATAAGATTTTATTTGTCAAAATTCCAGCGAATTTTGCTGGATGTTCTTACTAAGCCTAATATTAAGAGGTTCATTGAGGTACACGGAATGGCTAAGTTACGCTAGCTTCTCTTATGTGAAACAAAAAGTCACAGGTCAAATGTTAGTCTGAGGCTTGTAATGAAGACTGGTCGTAGGATCGATCAAGTCTTTTTCTTTGGTTCTCAGGGGATGTCTCAGGGTATAATTTCAGTGTTGCCTCATTGATATTTCACCGTATGGATTAAGATATGAGTTCAACGTCAATGATTATCGTCTAGGTTATTAAAATTCTGTGCAGGAGCAAATAACTTAGACATTTGAACCTAAGGTCATTAATCTTGTGAGCAAGAAACTGCTGAACCAAAATATTATTTATAATTTTGATGCTTACGGCGTTCTTTGGACGGGAACAATGTACTTTTGGGCTATTTATAGCTAGGGTTTGAGTTTCGCAATTCTTGTGGCCGGATGTGTGTCTTAAGTTGTATTTTGCGATTTTACAGTTTTCTTGATCCAGTGGTTCTGGATATGATTGCATATTCTGGTTAATTACTTGTTTTGGTCAGTATTTTAGGTCTAGCTTCTGACTGATGTAAGTCAGTTCTCTTGACTGATTCTTTAGCTTTATAGTTGGTGCATACATAAGGAATTTTCTTCTATCTGTTGTACAGTGGACTGCATGCTGGATGCTACCGCGATGGCCGAATGATTTAGTTGCTCACCTAGTTATTTGGCCAACACCTTCTATGAAAATTAGTCTTGGCAACTATGGACAACGCTATTTGTATATACCTTGGATATTTTGAATTGCCTGAGAAATCATGTTTCTGGACAAGCCTTGCGGGATAAATGAGTAATTATTATAGTTTCTGCACCCTATCTCTGTTGGTTTTCACTTTAATGCGTTTGTTATGTGGCCAGGTGGACCTCTATTACTGATGGAGCTGGCATTTCTTTTGAGGGGGGTTGGTGCAGATGTTGTGTGGATTACGTACCAGAAACCATCAGAAACTGATGAGGTTGTGTACAGTTTGGAAAACAAGATGCTTGACAGAGGAGTACATGTGAGATACCATTTGCTCACCCAGCCCTCAAAATTCTTTAAGTTCACTTGAATTTTGGCATTGCTATGATTTGCTGTAGAACGGTAACATATATGTTTGTTATGTTACTGCTTATCAACTTCTTTGATGCAGGTCTTCTCGGCAAAAGGTCAAAAAGCTATTGATACTGCTCTTAAAGCTGATTTAGTTGTTTTAAACACTGCTGTTGCTGGAAAATGGCTTGATGCGGTACTTAAAGATAATGTTCATCGTGTTCTTCCAAAGATCTTGTGGTGGATTCATGAAATGCGAGGGCATTACTTCAAGTTGGACTTTGTGAAGCATCTGCCCTATGTTGCAGGTGCTATGATTGATTCTCACACTACAGCAGAATATTGGAAAAACAGAACAAAAGAACGTTTGGGGTATGTTTCATGGTGGCTCCGCTCTATTTTTAAGGTGTGGTAATTAGTGGGATTCCTTCTTCATATTTTTTTTACTGCCTAATGAGTGAGGTAGTTAATATTGGAGCCAGTTATCCTTTTATTTGATGGCAATTTTGTTGGACATGCTGCTTTTAAGAAAATATACCCTGTGTGACCGCATGTACTTTTTTCATTCTCAAATAGGCATCCCCCACTCCTAATAAAAATTCTTGCTTCTAAATGAAATGCTTTAGCTAGAATTGATCATACAAATATTTTGCAAGACATTTGTGCTGAGTTATGGCGTGTTATGTTATTAAGTTCGAAGTGGCAAGGAAAACAGTGAAGAAAAGCTCTAACTGGCCTAGTTTCTTACCTTTTCATAATATCATTTCCCTTTTCTTTATTCTTTCAACCCCATATCATAACGTTTCCAAGTACTATTTTTTATACTTGATCCACTAGAGTTATGAAAATTAGGATCTTATGAGTCCCCATCAATTTCAGGTTTTAATATTTGGTAGTGGTTGACTGGTGGTTGTAAAGGCTTGCCATTTTCTTATAGAGCAATGTCATTTGTATGAAATCTAGTATACATGTGGGCTAGGTTGCATACTCTATGTTTGGATTATGTATTTATGTACATTCAGGACATGAAATACTTTAGAACCCTGTTGGGTGAGGGAGGAAGAAGCAAGTGGGGTGACACCAAGGGATATGGTTGAGTTCTTGCTGCTTATTGTTCATTTGCGCCCTCGAATGTAATTACCTATGTACGTAGTAAATTTGTATGCATTGAAAATATAATTTCATGTGACTTTTACTTTTACTTGTTCTTTACTGCTTTATTAAGATGAATCAAAACATAAGAGTTTGTTTATGATTTTGTATAAGCCATTTTTAACTATTGGAGAGCAACGTAAATCTCGCAGTATAAAGATGCCGGACACGTTTGTTGTACACCTTGGGAATAGCAAAGACCTTATGGATGTAGCTGAGAACAGTGTGGCCAAAAGAGTTCTACGTGAACATGTTCGAGAAGCTCTCAGTGTGCGGAATGATGATCTACTGTTTGCAATTATCAATAGTATGTGCCGAACTTTCATAAAGTCCCCCCTGTATTGTTCATTTCTTTTGTTTGGTGGGTTTCAAAAGTTGTTTGTGAGGTTTAGAAAATGAAGGATTGATGGTGCAAAGTGCGTAAGATAAATTGAGAAAGAAGTAGACAGTAGAAGAAAACCAAAGGTCAGAGGATTCCAGGATGAGCAGGTTGTCTGTTTCATATGTCTTTCTATTATCTTTATGTAGCTTCTAGCAACGAAGTACAATAAGTAGGTGCCGAAAAGGTACTTGTGGCATCATGTCCCTCAAGATGTGGTAGAATAACCTGTGTTGCATATGATCTGATAAATTGTTTTCTGGTGCTCACACAATGAATCACATCCGTACTAAAGACTCCTTTTCTGGTAGTTTGACGTGGATCTTTTTGGGCTGCAGGTGTTTCTCGTGGCAAAGGGCAGGATTTGTTTCTGCGTTCGTTTCATGAAAGCCTTCAGATTATCAAAGAAAAGAAACTCCAAGTGCCTCCAATGCATGCAGTTGTGGTAGGAAGTGATATGGGAGCTCAAACTAAGTTTGAAACAGAGCTCCGGAACTTCGTTACAGAGAAAAAGATTCAGGACTGGGTTCATTTCATCAATAAAACCCTTACGGTTGCACCATACCTTGCCTCAATTGATGTCCTTGTCCAAAACTCACAGGTACCTGCAGTAGATACTTGCTCCTATCTCTTAGCAGAGAACTATACATCCGTTTAGTTTAATTCTTTGCTCTTAAATAGTTACGAACAACTTTTTAGTTTCTTACTGTTAGAACATTATCTCAATTTAACAGTTTGTATGCAGAAGTTGTCCCAGAAGTGTAGGTTTTTTTTTGTGTGTGTATTAGTTTCGGTTCCTTTTTTAAGTAATTTTGACGTACATCTTAATTTCGTATGTGTATATTTGCAAGTATCGAAATTCAGGGTTTACACTTCACACCCATAATCCCAGAGGGTGTTCCACTGTAATTCTTGATTTCAGGACGCCGCTAGCAGCATCAACAATATTGTGTTCGCTTTGTTGTTTATTATATTCAACTGTGTTTCCAGAGTCGATATTGGTTATTTGTATTAAAATTAAAACTGTCTCAATTAGAGTATTCTCCTGGGCACTGGTGCTAGTATTGCTATTTTTCCTTGGTGAATTTTTGTTCCACTTTAAGTAATGGTTGCTTTGATAATCTTTAATTTGCTCTTCTACCATTAGTTTGTTCCTCGCCTGTATTGTGTATGTTCCATCATCTATGTGGTATTCATGAATCAAGTAGTTGATCATAGACTAGAAATACAGCTATTTCCTCCAGTTTGATATGTTGGCTTTGTTTTTGCATGTAGACACGCGGAGAATGTTTTGGGAGAATTACTATTGAAGCTATGGCCTTTCAGTTACCCGTGCTGGTAAGTATATTCTTAGGTATTTCACTGCTGCGTGTTATTAATTTTCGCAGTTTCTAGAATGATTATGGTGGTACATATGCTCCTGTCGTAGGCAAGCACTTGAGTAAGGTCGTCTTATCATTTGCTATTCTAAGCCATTAAAGGTTTTCAAGCACACAAAATATTTCAGTGTAAGTTTTTAGTAAACTAAATCTCTCTAAAACGATGCCCTGATGTTTTTAGATTTCATATGGTCAGTATTTACATGATCTAAATCGTCTGCCCTTAGGTAATGTGCAAATGGCCTTACCCAAGACTTGCTCATATATGTTGTATCGTAAGTCAATTCTTCATGATAGGGAGTATTTTATTTTTTCCTTTCACACAACTCACTTGCGTTTAATATAAATTGTCCAAAAACTTGAAATCAGCCTTTACCTAGTTTTTCAAGGAGTTGAATGTTTGTTGTCATGTCAACATTTGGTAGCATTTTCATTTTTGATCAAGTGTTAAATAAGCGCTTGCCATTTTATCAAAAATACATCAGGGAACAGCAGCCGGAGGCACGATGGAGATAGTTGTGAACGAGACAACCGGTCTGTTGCATCCCGTTGGAAAAGACGGTGTCACCCCTCTTGCAAGGAACATAGTGAAACTAGCAACACATGTTGAAAGGAGATTAACAATGGGTAAAAAAGGTTATGGAAGGGTGAAAGAGAGGTTTCTCGAGTACCACATGGCTGAACGAATAGCGTTTGTCCTTAAAGAAGTGTTAAAGAAAGCCAAAAACCACAGTTGAGTAGCCAAATCTTCATACTGATAGAAACCTAACAGAGTAAACGCTCCCATATTTGGTGGTTGCCATCCTTTTTTCCAAGAGGAACGAGTCTACCTTGACAAGTTTGTACACTAATTAGGCGGGAACTTCGTTTTCTAACCCAGGACGTGCCACTCAGTGGCGCAATCTCCACGAGATTACGGTTATAACTTGTATATGCTTGATCTTTGAACCAGCAAGGTAAAAAAATTACCTCTGTGGGGAACTTGAGTTACTGAAGAGCTATCTAAGCTGATTTTGTATGAAATCTGGAATGAAAAGAATGTAGATTGGGAATGAATGAATGAAAAGTATAGAATGTTGGCAGCTTCAAAGTTCATGAACATGCAGCTTTCAAGTTCAGAAGACGCCAAATAGGTGCACATTGCTAAAGATTTAGCAAAATTGTTCCAAGCTGCGAAAAAAAAAAAAAAAAAAAAAACTATCTCCGTATCAATTTTGATACGACTAACCCGACTCTATTTATTGATTACTTAAATTTCAAGTACCGTATTAACAATGAGGGAACATCTAACAAGAATAATCGCAATTATAATGTCTTTCATCGTTTAAGTATTCAATAATCCCGACTTTTAACGTTTGATTATTTGAGTTTTGTATCATGACTTCATTATTCACAAATAAGTTTCATCTTTCTAATTTCACATCCTATTAAAGGTGAAAAAGGTGATATTTAATGGATGGAAATAAAGACATAATCCAAAACTAGAATAGATAATTCAAAATTGTCGTGGGAATAATCAAACTCGGTACTAAACTAATTGAAGACATGTCAAACCCGGGATTACCGCTCCCTCCATTTTCCTATTTTTTCCCATTTGCTTTTTCACAATCTGCAAGATGCAACTTTGACCAGGGTTACCGGATTCGCTATGAATACATCCTTACCGATTCGCGATTTGCTCTTCTAGAATGTGTGTTATATGTATTTCCAATAAGCAACACGATAGAATTCGCTTTTTACGATTCCCGATTCGTAGGGTACCGAGCGAATCCGGCAACCATGACTTTGACCATATTTTCTGACGTGTTTATGTTACTTTGTTGGTCGAAAATAATATTTTGTAAAAAAAGACTCAATTATAAGGGTAAATGTTTTAGTTTTATTAATTAGTTCGATAACAATCTTGCTTAAGATGAAATTATCCGTCCATAGCTACTTGGGGAAATTAGAAAAACATATTGAAGTAGTCTCAGTTTATAAGCTTGTCACAATGGAAACTCAAACTATATCGACAGCTAAACTTGGGGCACCATGGGAGTTTTCCAGGCGATTAAATCAAGCTTCTCAACTACCCATTTTCCTAAAGTTTCCATCTTTGATATCAAACACCTCTATTAACTGCAAAAAAGATGGAATTAAATCTGACGTTCCTTCAAAAAAGATGTTCATTTTTGGCATGGGTTATGTAAGTCAATTCTTTGCACATGAGTTGAAGAATCAAGGATGGTACAAACTTCTTCCTTTTTATTATTATACCCTTTTGATTTTTATACACATTTTTTATTTTTTTATAGTTTAGGTTTTAAGTAAACTTTGTTTTAGTCTGCAAATTGCGGGATAAGGGGGTCGGATGTTTGCAAATTTACTGTTGTATTAGAAATATAAAGAGTCTGTTTCTAAATGACCCAAAATGAAAATTGTGGCGAGAATTGCATCGAGTGACGGCTATTTCACAATGAAAAGAGATAACTAGTTAAGATCACTAGTTTAGTGAGCCATTTTGCTTTGTTGTTAAGATTCTTGAGAAAAAAAATGCCTGTTTAAGATTA
>JAIUZE010002180.1:0-23018 GCA_022085475.1 Heliosperma pusillum
CTAACCTTTTAGTCATTTAATAAGGCATCAATATGATTATTTTCTCAATCAATCACATCTCTCAATCACCTCCTTTAGGTGTGACTTTTAGGGACCAGTTGATCACCGCCATCTGTATGACAATAACGTCAAACTTATCTAGCAAGCCAACCGTTATCGATAAGCGTTAATCAACTGATTACAATACAAAGTATACCCTGTGAACCTACAGAGATTTATTTATGTTATTGCACTAACTGTGGAGGACACTGGCTCCAACAATCTCCCACTTGTCCGTACAAGTGTATTTGCGATAACCGATTCTCATATCCATAATAAATTTCTCCCACTCAATGTAAACCAATTTGCAAAGTCCGTATTCACAAAGGTCGTAGTTTACAAGTGATCAGTATCAAGAGTGGTTTCCCCGACTAGAGAGTGACTTAACTGATAAACGAATCTTCATTCGAGCATGGCCATGCATTTCAGTTACAGCTCATTGAGTGGCCCTGAGAAAAATCATATCCTGATAAAGGTGGGATATTTTCTTCAACTCGAATCTTGCAGATACAAGCGCAGTATGAAATGACCCAGTGAAAATCTACTTAGCCTCCTGTTACGGTCGACCATGAGAAAGAAACCAAAGTCACCCAAAAACTGTCTTTATCTCAAGAGACAGTCGATAGTCAAAAGAATCGACTCTAGGAACACTATGGATGTCCTATCCACGACCTGCCACCTAATGTTCCGAAACATTTAGGACTCCATAACGTCGTCATAAAATGTCCTGCGCAATATCATTATAACCCTCATCTGTGATCGATCAGTCAACAGTTTGACTTATGGCTCGTTGAACCCACCATCAATCGACTTAACAATATAATAGCCAGAGTTATCAGCTCATGTAGGCGATTACAGACCAAAACACATATAATGTTATTCAGTTCACTTTGTGGTGTTCAATGTTTGTCAGTACACCCACATGACACCCAAATATAAAACAAACGATGATTTCATAGATATTTTTATATGAAACAGATACATTTTGGGCTAATCCCATATTAACACCTAATACAACTCATGGGGAACAGTTTTGATTCCCATGGAAATAACTGTGCCCTTCATGCTTATCATATCTCAATGGTTTAGTGAGAGGATCTCGACGTTATCATCCGTAACACATCTTGTCTATCACTATTACCCTTTGCTCCACGTAATCTCGGATCATGTGAGCCTTCCGTTGTACATGCCTAGACTTGTTGCTGGACTTAGGCTCCTTAGCCTGGAAGATGGCACCACTATTATCACAATAGATGGTGATCGGGTCATCCGAACTAGGAACTACGGTTAGTCCCTGTAAGAACTGACGCATCCATATAGCTTCCTTCGCAGCCTCTGAAGCGGCATAGTATTCGGACTCAGTCGTAGAATCTGCTATAAAAAACATTTGTTTTGGAGCTTTGCCAGCTGACCGCAGCGCCATTAAGAGTAAACCACGAATCCAGACTTAATTCGAGTGCAATCTCGATCCGTTTGGAAGCTCATCTGCGTAACCGGTTGCGCATACTCAGTGTCACCACCTCCATAAGTCAATAACCCAATCCTTAGTCCTCCGTAGGTACTTAGGATATTCTTAACAGGCATCCAGTGTGTTCACACCTGGATTTGCCTTGGTACTACTCGTCATACTCAATGGCATATGCCACGTCGGGAACGTGTGCATATCATGGCATACATGATCGATCCTATAGCCGATGCATAAGGAACACGACTCATGCGCTCGACCTCTTCCGATGTCTTGGGTGCCTGAGCTTTACTCAAATGCATCCCAGTAATCATTGGAAGGTTCCCCTTCTTGGAGTTGGTCATGCTGAACCTCTCAAGAATCTTATCTATAGAAGACTCCTGACTGAGGGATAACATCCGTCGTGATCTATCTCTGTAGATACGGATCCCCAAAATTCTTTGTGCTTCACCCAGATCTTTCATCTGGAAATGGTTCTTTAACCAAACTTTTACCGAAGTTAAGAGAGGTATGTCATTCCCCATCAAGAGTATGTCATCAACATACAATATTAGGAAGACAATCTTGCTCCCACTCGACTTGATATATAAGCATGGTTCCTCGACCGATCGAGTAAATCCATTCTCTTTTATCACCTGGTCGAAACGATGATTCCAACTCCGAGAAGCTTGCTTAAGTCCATAAATGGAACGCTTAAGCTTGCAAACTTTCTTAGGATTTTTAGGATCAATGAAGCCTTCGGGTTGTACCATGTACAATTCTTCCTCCAAATAACCATTTAAGAAGGCGGTTTTCACATCCATTTGCCAAATTTCATAGTCATGAAAAGCGGCAATCGCTAAGATTATCCGAATGGAACGCAACATAACTACGGGTGCAAAGATTTCATCATAATGTAATCCTTGCACTTGAGTGAAACCTTTTGCCACTAGTCATGCTTTATAGGTGTCTGGTTGTCCTTTTACAGAATGCTTTATCTGATAAAGCCATTTGCACTGAAGAGGTCGTACCTAATCAGGCAAATCAACAAGATCCCATACGTTATTCTCATACATGGAGTCCATCTCGGATTGCATGGCTTCAAGACATAGCTTAGAGTCGGAACAGGTCATGGCACCTTTATAGGTAACGGGTTTGTTACTCTCTAGGAGTAAAATGTCATCTCTATCATTCTCCTCGACCGTACCAATGTATCTGTCTGGAGGAATGGAGAATCTACCCGACCTCCTAGGTTCCCGAGGAATATTAACCGTAGCAGAAGTTGAAGGAACATCTTCCTCCATCGGTTTCTCGGTTGTAAGTTCTTGAATCTCCGACAAATCGAAGGTTCTATTACTTGACTTATTCTCGAGAAACTCTTTCTCTAAGAACTTCGCACTAGCCGCAACAAAAACTCGATGTTCGGTAGGCGAATAGAAGTACTGACCAAACATTCCTTTTGGATAACCAATAAAGTATGTCTTGACCGATCGCGGGCCGAGCTTATCCTCGTGTCTCCACTTGACATAAGCCTCGCAGCCCCATATCCGAATAAAGGATAAGTTATGGACCTTTCCCTTCCATATCTCATATGGAGTCTTATCTACAGCTTTAGACGGACTTCGGTTAAGTATAAGAGCAGCTGATAAAAGAGCAAAACCCCATAGTGAATCAGGTACTACCGTGTGACTCATCATGGATCGAATCATATCAAGTAATGTTCGATTTCTCCGTTCAGACCCACCATTTAATTGAGGTGTTCCAGGTGGAGTTAACTGTAATACTATGCCACAGTCTTTAAGGTGTTGATTAAACTCATTTGAAAGATAATCGCCACCACGATCTGATTGAAGTGCTTTAATCTTTCTTTCCAGTTGGTTCTCAACCTTATTCTGTAATTCCTTGAACTTTTCAAAGGACTCACTTTTATACTTCATTAAGTAGACATATCCGTATCTACTCAAATCATCCGTGAAAGTGATAAAATATCTATAGCCGTCTCTTGCGTTGATTGATATAGGTCCACACACATCAGTATGTATGAGTCCTAATAGGTCATTAGCACGCATTCTAACATCGTTGAAGGAAATTCGAGTCATTTTGCCGATAAGACATGATTCACACGTGCCAAATGATTCGTAATCAAATGGGGAGATAGTCCCATTCTCAATGAGCTTCTTTACACGTTTTTCATTTATGTGTCCCATACGACAGTGCCATAGATAAGTTTGATCTTTGTCACCAACCTTTACTTTCTTATTATTCATGTGTAATATGTCTGTTGTTTGATCTAAGATATAAATGCCATTCATGGAAACTGCTTTGCCATAACCATTTCATTCAAAGAGAAAATAAAGCTATTGTCTTTAATTGAAAATGAAAAGCCGTCTTTATCAAGCACGGAAACAAAAATAATGTTCTTAGATAAACAGGGTACATAGTAACAGTTATATAAATACAACTCAAATCCACTCGGGAGTTGGATTACGTATGTTCCCATGTAGACTGCAGCAACTTTTGCTCCATTCCCGACTTGCAGGTCCACATCACCCTTTGCGAGAGGTGTGATGTTTTTTAGGCCCTGCAAATGATTACACAGATGAGAACCACAACCTGTATAAAGTACCCAAGTTCCGAAACTTGCATGGTTGATCTCAATCATATGAATATAAGATGACATACCAACAGGAGTGACGCAGCCTGCTTTTATGTCTTCACGGTACACGGGACCGTCCCCCCTCCAATGCCCAGTCTTGTGGCAATGGTGGCACTTAATGTCACTGTCCTTGCTCTTAGCCTTGCCTTGTGAGCTACTAGTCTCACCAAGCCCACTCTTACCCTTTCCTGACTTCTTAAACTTTGGCTTCCCTATATTTAGGTCGCCATGAGCCTTGCCCTTACCTTTGTTTTTGTTGGAAATCATGAGAACATCTTGCTTCATGCTCCAACTCAATTTCAGATCCTTCTCGATCTGTACGAGAAGTGAGTGTAGCTCATGAAGAATTTTCTTCATGTCATTCATGTAGTAATTGGCCCTGAAAAAGGCAAAACCATCATGAAGTGAATGAAGCACACGGTCAATGACTATGGTCTCACTGATTTTGAAATCGAGTGCCTCCAGTTTCTCGACATTCTCAATCATATCAAGAATGTGTGGGCTAACTGGTTGGCCCTTCTGGAGTTTCGCCTCAAAGAAGCGACATGTATGCTCATAAGTAATGATTCTCGGTGCTTTTAAGAATTCGTTAGTGAGCGTGGTGAAAATCTTATTTGCACCTTGGGCAATGAAGCGTCTTTGCAAATTGGTTTCCATTGCAAAGATGAGTACGTTCTTTATCGCACCCGCTTCTATAACGAAGTCACTGTAAGCAAGTGACTCGTTAGCTCTCGCAATGGGGCCTGGGTTTGGCGGTATTGGCTCAGTCAAGTACTGGAGCTTGCCGTCAGCAATGGCTGCATTCCGTAATGCCGCTTCCCAGTCCGCAAAGTTGGCCCCGCCATTCTTCAGTCGCGTGGACTGATTCAGGTGGTCCATGAAAGTTTTAAGGCAGGACTCGCGTGCGAGTGTGGCATTTGGCATAGGGACATCATTATGGCCAGCCATTTGTTATAGCAGTATTATCAATTTAAGACGAATTCTACACTTCGAAAAAGAAGAAAAATATAACTATAAGCATACTCATCGATATGAATTAAGTCTAGTGCAAAAACTTGTTTAATGCGAAGACTCAAGCATTTATACAATTGACCTCGCTCAAGAATTATATAAATGATCCCAAGACTCAATTATCTGTAAATCGATAAGCCAACCTCTTGGCTAACTCTACCTTTAGAATTCTTGGTCGATAAATTTTTTTTTTATCTTTAGTCCATCATAATCACGAGAAACTCTTCGGATTATAATGTTGAGTTAAAATAAGTCAACACTCACTACTTACCCAACGTAGAAGGGGTCATATGGAGAGTAAGGTCCTATATGCCTACCGACAAAGAAGGGATTCATAGTAGTTTGGCCTATAAAGACTAGTCTCAATTTTAGGTTTTAGAGGAAGATCTCATCAACTTTATTTTAATTCATTTTAAGTGAACGAATATCTAGCATGCGAGAATGAATAAACTAAGATGATGGCTTAAAATTCGTGTGACATCTTTATGTCCATGATAACTAACATCCAAACTATATGAGTCAATTTTCATGCATTTTTAGTAGTAGGTGGCTTGGTTTAGGCGGAATATGATGCATTAACTATTATGTGAAGAAAAGCAACAAAAAAAGAAAAATACGTAAAATTACAAAGTCCTAGTGTGGCATATCTACCAAAAATGAACAAAATAAAACTTTGGAATCCATCCAAATAGGACCCGAAAAGCTTGTCTTGATGTTCCATCTTGGTCCATGTAGCGACAGTGAGCAATCCGATCTCCATCTTTAATCTTCTCAAATTACATTTAATAAATTACAAAATATAAACCTATTTACATTCTAATTTAAAAACATAATTTCAAAGAAAACAAAAAGGAGATTCGAGATCTCAAAATTACATCATGATCATGTTTCCATCATTACGAAAACATAATCAACTAAGGCCACACTAGCTAATACAAATTACAACCAATTGCAAAAAATACGTAAATAAACCATTCAACAAATCATTCAACAAAATAAAATGCATCAACAATAAATTAATCATTCAAGACATAATTCCTTAATTATGTAGAGTACTTTATCCAAACTACCTGATTTAAAATGATCAAAATTATGTGACAATTCCTTAATTACTCACAATAATTCCAATCAAACATAATCCAATCTTAATTCATATTATCGTATAATATGAATTAATCCAACATTATTTTAAACCATTTTAAAGTAATTGGGTATCCAATAATTGTGAACTTTTTCACAACAAGAATTATACATTATCAATATAATGCATAAAGGAAAAACATTCGGCCAAAATTTAAAAAAAAAAAAAAACAAAAACCAAATCAATTTTTTTTTTTTTTCAATAGCAGCCACAGCTGTAATTTGTTTTTTTTAATTTTATTTTACAAATTAAACATGTTTAATTTGATGTTGCTAATATAACAAGATCGGTACAATACTCAACATTTAATCATTATTAAACATTGATACAAACCAGATGATTCAATTTAATATTTTAAAATGAATATCTAAATCATGATTAAATCGATTATCTTAATATTTGACTAATCATAATTGATTTGAACATCATTAAAATTAATGAATCATGATGCAAAAAAACAATTTAACATCATGTATACCGAAAATTAAAACATCTACAAATTTATCATATTGTCATCTTAACAATTTAAAACAACAATATCAATAAATCAAAATGAGAACAAGAATCAAAAATAAAAAAAAACACACGGACCGAAAGAAAAAATTTCAGCCGAATTAAAAAACATTTTAGACCGAAATTTTTATTTTCATCATTTATGAAAAATCATATAAAATAATTTCGTAGCCTTGGCTCTGATACCACTTGTGGGAATACGGTATATTTCAACATGAAATTTAAGGATTATAACGAAATTATAATATATGAAATACGAGTCATAAACGAAAAGCATAAAGATTAGAATCAACCTTTGGTCCTAGCAATATGGCCTAAGAACAAATATCGAGATCGATATTCTCCTAATCGTTGCACCAAGATGTTCTGAGAAAGGCCTTTTCTTGTGTTAGAATGAACACCAATATTACTGATAATATTTTTGTGAAAAGTTATTGTAATTGTGATGATGAGAAAGTAGAGAAGAAGAGTTTATATAAAACTCTTTTTTTTCTCTATTGTAGCCGTCCAAGTAGGAGTCTAGTAGAGGGAGGAGTCTTCCCTCTTTTTCTTCTACTTGTATTAGGAAGTGGAGTCAAGATAGGAGTCTTCCCTCTATTATTTATTTAGTGTATAATATGTGTATGTATTATTATTGTCTTTTATGTTGTCACATATTAATAAGTCCATACAACATCTTGTAGTCGAGTTATTAATACCGGTCTGACATCATTTATTATGACAATATCGTATAATATATACGTCAACTATAAATATCGTATATTTATAACTTGCTAATTAAATATAACAGTTTATATTTAATTACGAATTAACATTTAATTCGTTTAAGCTTACATTATTTAATCGTATTAAATAATTACATTATATAAATTAATTAGATATAACAGTTTATATTCAATTACGAATTAACATTTAATTCGTCTCAGCTAGTATTATTTAATCGTATTAAATAATCGTATCATCATTACATTGACTAACCTTTTAGTCATATACATCGACTAACCTTTTAGTCATATAAGGCATCAATATGATTATATTTTTTCATATAATCATATCTCTCAAACACATCCTTTAGGTGTGACTTTTAGGGACCAGTTGATCACCGCCATTAAAATGACAATAACGTCAAACTTCTAGCAAGCCAACCGTTATCGATAAACGTTAATCATCTGATAAGAATACTAAGTATACCCTTTGAACCTGTAAGAGATTTATACACGTTATCACACTAACTGTGGAGGACACTAGCTCCAACATCGGAGTAGACTTAAATTCTTTTCAACAAAATACAGGGGCCTCCCGGCCGGTCAGCTGACCGAGGGCTGGTCGACCGGCTGGGACACTAAGCTACTTCGACGATTTTCTCAAAACTTACAGTGGGACACCACCTTGTCAAAAATCGACACAAAACACAACAACAACATTCAGGGGGTTCCCAACCGGTCAGCAAACTAGCGGCCAACCGACCCGATGGGACTCCTGCACTCCGAAAATCACCACAATTTCATCTTTAATGCATACCATCTCAAACCCATTGGCAAGTATCAATAGAAATTATCATTAAACAACATTCCACACAACATATTGGCATTAACACATCCAACATACATGAGTTAAACCGTCATTAATATCTTTAAAGCATCTTCATAGAATTAATAGAGGAATTAGTATAATAAAAACCAATTCTCATCATAAGAAGATATATGAACCTAATTCAACATTTTCAACATATGTTAATATCAATTAATATCAATAGCTAATAAAGATTTCTTCTTTATCATAAATACTACTCTAAAACACATAGAAAACACATAAAAATGTGATGTCGATTTACCCGTCAACATTACCTATTAGGACTCCAAGTAAGCATCCTTAAGTAAGCTAATGATACCAATAGACTTCGTTGACCCAATTTCCAAAATTCCATCCTTTAATGACAATTAATACGCTAAGAAACTCAAACTGAAATTCTGAAAAATTGGTCTAAATAGAAAGTTAAAATTTTTAATCCTTTATTAGTTAAAAAGAAGGAGAATGATAAGAGGATTCTGAAACACTAAACGGAATTGAATTCCGTTAACAAACGAAGAAGTTATGTATGTCTTAAGTGTAGATCTAAAAGATGGGTTTTATAAAAAGTAGGAGGAAGATAATATTTTATGGTATGAAAAGGAAGAGGAGAATTAGAGGATAAGAATATTGAAAAAATCAGGAAATTTCGTTGAGAGACGAAAAAAAGGCATCCGTCTTAAGATGGAGGTTTAATGGAGTTTTTGGTGTTGAGGAAGAAAAAGATGAATTCTGAAAAAAAAAAAAAAAAAAAAAAAAAAGAACGGAGGTGGAGATTTGTTGTGGTTTGTTTTGAAAAGGTGGCTAATAATATATCCAAAATTCAAGATGGGTATTTACCCACTTTGATTTTCGAGAAGAGTATGATTATGGGCCCGTAACGGATAAAAGTAAAAGAGAATTTTATAAAATTAACAACTTTAATTTATTAAATACTCATGATTATAAAGTCGGGGATGTTACAATCACCCCTCCTTTTAAAAAGTTTTGTCCTCGAAACTTGAAAGTACAAAACAAAATTTAGAAGGGCAGAAATTAGTTTCTCAAATTTGGCATCCAAAACATTTACAAGGAAATTGTATTTAAAAAACAAGAACTTTTTTTAAAAAAATGTATAAGCAAAGTTTCGAAGGCGCCAATCTCTTTTTGGGGAACAAAATAGTTCTTGTCGTGCATACAAGAACACTAACGGTCCAAAGCAAAGACAAGATTAAAATAAAATCATACGCTGTAAGTGCAGAACAAGTTATTAGACGTCTCCAATAACGAGTCCTAACATCCAACCCAACGCAAAATCTAAAATAAGGGAAACATAAATCCATTTTCAGACTTCTTCGAAAGGATAAATTTGAAACACAACATGAAAATTTGAAATTTCTTTCAAAGGGTAAACTCGGGATAACAAGACATTACACGCACATAAAGGCAACTTGAGCATCAAACTCACAATCATAGTAATAAAAGATATACACAATGAGTAAAATGAAACAAAAAGGTTTATCGAAAAGAATAAGACCGGAATCAAGAATGAAGTCCTAAGAGCAACAATTAAATAGAGGGTCAACTGGAAGGGCAACTACATAGGAATGATATACAAAGATATATTTTATTTCTGAAAGAAAGCATGACAAGATAGATAAGAGAGAAATGAACGGCAAAGCTTTCGCGCAAAGAGGAAAAAAGCCTAAGAACGGGGAAACAAATACTAAACACTCCACTCCAATACCAAAATAATCATGATCAACTTCTCAGGCATTTTTGTCAAACTCAAACCATAGCCACGTCATTCTAGGGGTTTTATCCATTTAACATCGCAAACTCCGCTAATAGCCTAGTCCTCAAGGAAATGTAACTCATCTCGGCTACACCTTAACTACCACCAACCACAAGATGAATGGACTCACCATTCGAATTCTCCGATTCAAATCACTTCAAGGCTTACTATCTCAAACTTAAAGAAATCTCTGATTTACAAACCACAAAAACTCAAGAGAGAACAATTATAAATTCCAAACCATATATGGCCAAGCACATGGCGATGATACAGCTATTCAAATCATCCAGCTCAATTATAACTCAACCTGCATTGATCTTCACTTACGAAAATATTCCTCAAACTTTTGTCACTGGTCTTAATTACCGTAAATTAAAGTCTCTTTTAGAATCCAATATTTAGAGACATCTAATTCCCAAATGAAACCCAAGGCAACTATTATGATGATAAACAAAGCTGAACTATCATTCCCAATACAAGGATCCATGCTAGAGCTTAAGTCCTATTTCCCATGATCAAATACAACATGAAATTTGGTCAATCCAAAGACACTTATTCTAGCTCAAGAATCCCACAATATATTACACTTATTTTCTGAGACAAGCAAACGAGGTATCCAATCCACTAGAGGAAAGATAAAGCAACAACGAGGTGGGGCAAGATAAGGAGTTTCAAGAGAACACGAGAATAATCGGGCCGATAATAGAGTTATGAAGATATCCGAGTAAGAAAGAAGATATGAGAATGCGATTTCTTAAAAATCAATGCCGACAAAAACGTGCAAGAATGGAATGGAAACATATACTGGTACGAGTAAAGGTATAAGGTTTAAACCACAAAGATCTCCTTTCAAACTTAGGGTGATAGAAAAACAAGTTATCTCGATAACAAAGGTCTCTCACAAGAGGCTATCGTACCACAAATCATCAAAATAAGGTACACCTAAATTCGACAAATCGACTACAACTCAATTCATTCACCATTTCATATAACACGGATTCCCAAATCCGGAATTGCAAGTCAAGCATAATAACATTCTTTTAACTCCAATATCCAACACAACCTCAACGGTTCCAAAAGCTGAAAGACTAACAAAGAGTTATCTACACTAGTCCTTTTTCAACTCCTATAGTCCACAAGGTAGAACACAGAACAAAACGTCATCATCAATATCTTAAAGCATCTCCATCATATATCACCTAAACGGATATCACTATTATCCATAATCCTCAAGTAATGTGGTTTAATCTACCATTACAACTTACTACTTCAACGAGTCTCCGATACCATAAGATAAGATCATATCGTTAAATCCAAGAATTATCGCTAAATACTTTTCCACCAAGCCTATACCCAAAAATATACACTAGGAAACCACAAGAAGTCACTTAGTCTCAAAAGTATTTTACAACTCAAGGTATCATCCAATTATTCTGCATATAACAACTAGCTCTAACATAGGTATGATCCTCAAGACTATCTAATATAACCAAAATCCTAAGTTCAAAAGATCAAGTCACCAACAAGCTCAATCAACCTCACTGTTAGGTTCATATACCTACACTTAAGACATTTCTTAAGTAATACTAATTAACTATTAATTAGCTTGAATGATCTAGTTACATGCTAACTATAAAAATCGAAATAGAGAAAGAAAATTTTCCTCACATTGGTTATTATTTGAGTATGGGCACAAGTACTAGACACCTTCTTGTACTTGTTCTTGAGCTAGATGATATAGGATGAATTTCCAAAAGCTCCAAGTATAGAAACCCTCCTATAAGTTGCACCTAGACTATCCTTAATCACTCAACTATTGAATTACTAGTACAATAGTTAAGTACTCTTAATAACAAGTATGAAACTCGAAATTTCTACCTTAGAAATGTCGAGTTCAATCCACAAAATAGAAGTTCTATGAAACTTCTAAAGTTTCTAAGTATTTTGAGATTTCTAGTGAGATGTAGTATTATTTTTTATATGAGATTAAGTTTTCTTCAAAGAGGAGAAATGATCTCCTCTTAAGCATGCCATAACCGGCCAAGCATAGGGACAAATGAGCATGCTCATGCTTTTTTCCTAATCAAGAAAATAGGGTGGCTATAGGCATTAGGCTTTAGTAATCATTATGTTTTATCATCATTAGTATAATGTTTATAGCCTAAACCTACCCAACCACCTCATATAGCCGGTTTCTCCATTTAAGAAGGAGTCCATTTTATAAAATGTGATTTTGTCCCACACATGTGACATGTGACATGTGACATGTTGTCTCATAATATAATTATGTATTTAACTAATTTAAATACAATTTCATGTCAAAGAAATTAAACTTAACATTTTAAGTAATAATTTATGATCACATATATATATATATATATATATATATATATATATATATATATATATATATATATATATATATATATATATATATAATGGGTCATCTCATATTTGGTTGATATGATCTACAACTAATTGTAATTATGATCAACCAATCATGCTTATCTCAAATGTTTCATAAACATTAAGCATTCTAATATAACAATTATATTATTGAATCTTATTTATTCATATTACAATAAGATATATTTCTCACTCGTAAACTCGTTCTGTTTAAGGGATTAATTAATCTGTATCGTTATACAATTAATTAATATTCTTGATTAGGGAATCGTCCTTTCGGTGTGACCTCAAGGGATCAACTGATCACCACCGTCATACGACAATAATGTCAAACTCTAGTAAGCCAATCATTACCGATTAATGTGGATCAGTTGACTATAATGTTAATCATCCCTTTGTATTCTCGTTAATGAGATTTAATTAAGTGATCGCACTATTGTTGAGGACCCTCACTCCAACAATCTCCCACTTGTTCGCAACAAGTGTGCGTCACCAATTCTCTTGTCCTATTTTAAATCTCCCACTCAATGCAAGGTGTCTTGCAGGTCGTATTTGCAAGTGATCATATCTAGAGTGGTTTCCTCGATCTGGAGAGTAACTGTCTGACCGGAATTATCTACCGTAGATACTTTCCGAGCGTGGCCACGCATTTACAGTTCACTACTCCTCGAGTGGCCTCGAGATATTTGTTAACCCTGACAAGGGATTGGACAATTTCTATCGCACTATTCCCTTCGTTCACTCACAGTCCTTCATGACCCAATAATTGCCCATTCACCCCTTTTTACAGAATGGCTTGGGGCAAAAATCAAAGTCAATCAGAAACTATGCCGACTTGGGCGAATAGTCTCTAGTCTAAAGAATTGACTCAAAAGAATAATATAGTAGCTCTCGCCACGACCAGGCTTTATGAATTGCCAGAACTATATAAGCGGTCACTGCCCGACAAAGTGTCCCTTACAGTCTGTCTATGTGATCGACTAGTTATCTCATATGACTCCATGGCACTTGAACTTGCCATCAATCGCATCACACTCTAGTCACTTCGAGACGTCACCTCATGTAAGCAACTAGGGGCCAATGCTATGTTAATCCAGTTCACTTTAATAGGGTTCAAGGTTGTCACTACAACCTATTTGGATATAACAAAGCACAAAAATGAGTTTTATAAACTCAAACGATAAATATGATTATCACATATGAACAATCAACACAATGTTATTGCTTCATATCATATAATCTAAAGTATACAAGTTCCATGACATTTCATGGTTATCTTGTCTAAATGCAATAAAAGCTTGGATGGTGGATGTACTATGTATCCATTTGTTCCAACTTTATAAATTGCTTGTTTTCTTTCCAATCATCATTATTCCCAATAACATGAAATTATCTAAGTACCTCACTAGATCTCTATCTAGTGTTGGGCTCTTTAATCTTGAAAGATGCTCCCACTCGTTATCATGATAACCACGTGATGGGTATCTTGGTGGAAGGGTCTACTCATTAGATCCTTGTAATCCACCTCATCCTCATCATTAAGTACTAAGACTCTATTTGTAGAATTTTCAATGATTGACACTTCAATCATCCCTTTTATTTATTCGCTTTTAATATAACAAAATTTAGCCTTGGATTTTGTCAGATCCTTTACAAGTTTGGAAACTTGGGTTCGTGTGACACTTAACACGCAACTAAGTTATTATTACCAAACACAAGAATAAACTCATAGTTCTCCTCGAGAATCTCATGGTCATTCTTGTAGGCTATCCAATGACTCTCATGTGGATTGCTTGTTATCAACTTGTCATGCTCCAAGCATACAACTTATCAAGGTATGTGCATATCTTGGCAAATATGATTGGCCTAATGGCGGAAACATTAGCAATCATGTGTATCCTCTCTCATCTATCACCATAGATTTTGGATACATTCTCCAAGTCTTTCATCTAGAAATGATTTCCCAAACACTCCTCCACGGAAGGCAATGTCAGTACATCATTCCCAATGACCAATATGTCTCCTACATACGAGACATGAGAGATATTCTTGCCTCAGATACAATATGCTTCTTCCAAGTCGTTCATCTAGAAATGACTTCCTAAACACTCATCCACGGAAGGCAATGTTTAATACATCACTCCTAATGATTAATATGTCTCACACATACAAGACATGGAAGATATTTTGCTCCCACTAATCTTCATGTCCATACATGATGATTTTTCCCACTAATCCTCATGTCCACACATGATAGATCTAACTCCCACTTAACTACATGCATAAACATGGCTCTTCGACAATTCGAGGAAACCATTCTCTCTTATTATGCCATGAGTGTTCCCTTAGGATCACACATTGATCTCCTAAGTTTTTGTATGAAAACTTGTCTACTTCTAAATGCCCATTTAGAAAAGTAACTTTTTAACAACTCTTTGTCATTTGTCATACATATACGTGGTGTAGATGCAATTTTCTTGAATCTCAAAGATGGTTATATTTTAACTTATATATAATACTTTACAATAAAGTTTTATTCATCTTGGGGAGGTCCAAACCTACCCAAGTGATTTCACTTATATAGAACCCATCTTAGACAACATGGCTTTTATGTAACAATTTTAAATTAGAAATGATAACCGCCAACCCATAGATCATAGTCTTATCACTTTCAAAAAGTAGATATTTTCACTATAAGCTTCCGACCTTGGATGACTTAAGAACATTTTCTCTTGTCTTTGTTTGTGGCAAACTTTTCTCCCACTCTATCCTTGAGTAAATACGCTTATTTACGTGAAGGATAGCACCATTAGCCACAAACAGTTTTGTTCCTTTAGGTGTAAATGAGAAAATTCTTGTAAGGATAGCTTCATGAGCTCTATTCCTTAGTCACAAACAGCTTTGTTTTCCAGGTATAAGTGGGGTATGATGCTCGTATTAACTCTTATTAACTTTGAGCGATCTATAGTAGACTTATTTGCTTAGACTTTAGTATTCTAGCTTGTCTATAGACTCACTCTATATAAGCAAAATACTTGGACTCTTATCCATGTCTTGAACAAATGTAGGATTCTTAATCCTTCCATAGCTAGTATGGAGTCTAATTGGCGTTTTAAAGATCTCATCTTGGGGCTTTATGTGAATTGTAAATCTCCAAGTGTGAGTTCGTCAACTCACTTTGACTTATGCAATTGACCTTTCTTATTCCAAATAAGTTGTGACGTCTAGTCACAATGCTAAAGTGAGAATCCTATTCTTAACTTTGGTTATTCATAATGATCAAATCATTATATTCCTTTTAAGATAAATTTAGTCGTTTAAATTTATGTTTCATGATACTAACATTGCATGATGAAAAGGTTTAAGAACATTAAAATAAATTCAATAGATATAGTGACTTGTGTTGAAAGCCAAGTCACCATCAAAATACAACCATTGTTTAAAGGAATTCAAAATACTTTCCAAGTCAAAACATGGAAATGAAATAGTTCAACAAACCAATAATCAAAATGCAATAACAAAATAGAAGACAAATAGCAAAATATCGCCAAGCCCATCATAGGTCTCCTCTACGTGGTGGCTACCCTAGCTTCCTCGTAGATCCTCCTAGGCTTGCTTTGCCTTTTCCTTCTTCTCATGCCCTAAATGTGATAAAAAAGGGTGGTGAGAATCACAACTCGTATCAAAATACCAAAGTTGAGATGAGTATCAATAGAAAAAACTTTGGGAAGAACCATTACCAACTGGAAGAACCCGTCCAGCTTTGATGTCTCCCAAGTACTTGGAGCAATTACGCTTCCAATGGCCCGTGCCATTACAATAATGACACTTGTTTTGGGACACGGCTCCCTTCTTACCTTTGGAAGAACTATTCATAATAGCTTTCCCTTTGCCTTGATAGGAGTGAATGGGCTTGCTTCCCTTGTTCCCTTTGCCTCCACTTTTCTTGAACTTCGCCTTGCTCTTGACATTGATGTTCAAAACATCCTCACTTGAGCTAGCTTGGAAACCCATGTCACGTTCGGCTTGCGCAAGCATCTTGTGCAGCTCATGAACCGTGAGAGTGACATTTTGCATGTTGAAGTTCACCCTAAAGTTGACAAACCCTTTGATCTTGCTTAGGGAGTGAAGTATGTTGTTAATGATGAGAGGCTCGGGAATCTCTATTCCTTGCTTTTTAAGCACCTCTACGTACTCAATCATTTTGAGCACGTCAGGGCTAACACTATGACCCTCCTTCTTATTGAGGTCGAAAAATTTGGGAGGCGGCTTCATATTGTAAAATTCTTGGAGCTCGTGAAAACATGGTCACGATCTTAGAATAGATTTCATATGCTGATGCCATCTTTATTGCATTATGTTGAAGCTCGCTATCCATCGAAAAGATCAAGACATTCTTGATCGCCGCCCACTCCTTGTGGTAGGCCTTATAGGCCTCCCTAATGGCGTTCGATGACCTCGCATTTGGAGTGGGAGGGGCTGCCTCGGTTAGGTAACCAAGCTTACCGTAACCTTCGGCGGCTAGGCGTAGTTGTCCATTCCAATCAGTGAAGTTTGAACCATTCTTTTCAAGTTTACAACGATCCATGCAGGATCTTAGCCATGATACGGTGGTGAGTGGTGGAGGTTGAACCTCGTTATTGTTGTTTTTCGACATTGCGAATTAAAATGAGTTGGACTACAAAATAAAACATCAACATTTATCGTTTTTAATATACTTGTAAACATTTTAAACAAGTTTAGCATTTATATAATAACCTCTATCCAATTACATAAATGATTCCAAGATCCAAATCCTATATTAACTAGGGTTTATGTGAGTCACGGACTCTACGACCTTCATTAATATTACTTGGTGGGTTAACTCTTTAACCGATTCTACAATTATAATTCTTGGTCGATGAAATACTTTATTGTCATCTTTAGCCCGGAACACATGGGCCACGGACCCTAATCTTTCCGTTGAGTTCAACCAAATTTTGATGGAATAACAATTTATTGCCACACTTACCCAACGTAATAAGTTTAGCACCTCGATGAGCCGAACGTACTTCCTTACGAAATTGGGATTCATGGGTTCTTCTATTTGTTAAGGCTAAGTCTCAATTATAAAAATAGAGGTCAAGTCAATTTATATTATCTATCTCCTTTTAAGTGAACTAAATAGGTGAACTATCGATAATTATAATTGACGCAGTTGATTGACTCGATAAAATGCATGTGTTGTTTAAGTGGCCATTTGCCATGCATGTGACATATAAATAAAATGCAAGCAATAAAAAAAACATTTCCTAGAAATAGAAAATCAAATATTCAATTTACAAATTCGAAAACCAACTCCTTTGGTCCGATGAACTTCATTTGCACGCCTCCCAAGGACACTGTCTTCCTTTTGGAACGCCTTTCCAAATGGCACCGTCTTTAGGAAAGTCCGGAATTACAAATGATATAATAAAATTACAAGGCTATTCTATTATACATTTGCAAAATAAAATGAAATAATACAATAAAAGTGATACGAGATCACATTAAATTACAACTGAATCAATATTCCCATAGATTTCGGGTAATATCGATTAAAAACTAAGGCCATACTAAGACAAATTACATAATTCCAAAAACTACATAAATCAAAATGAAATTTATTCATCCAAAATGAAGCATAATTATATGTAAACTCATGCAATATAAATGTGCCAAATCGCCCTAATAACCTTATATCGTATATAAACCCGATTTTATGGAAATGCGTGATAATAACCAATTAAAATCACAAATTAATACTTAAATCAGATTTAAGTCCAAATTATTTACCCTAACTGATTTAGGACTCAAAATTTAGTCTCCACTAATTATTTGACAATAATTCAACTAGGTTTTGCATTATTGCTCGGTTTTGACCCTTTTTAACATAACTTTTATGTAATAATCCAAATTAAATTACAATAATTTATAAATTTGAAAAATAGAATTTTGAATATTCTGGAGTATTTCCAGGAACATCTTCAGGTCAAAATTTACGTAAAATATTTTTGAATCATTTTAGAGAAAAATATAGTTGCTATAAATCGGTTTTATCAAATAAAATACTAAAACCACACGGAAATTAATATAATTAATTTTCAACTTGTACATCTGATATGTAAAATATTTATGTAACAAATGATAATTTTCTCATGCCAAAAATTCATTTTAGCTATTTATGCCAAAATAATCACTATTTATGCCTTTTTAACCATTAAAAGTCATAAATCATGCAAAATAAATCATATTTATATCACATTTTACATACAGTAGGTAAAATATGTATGTGATATCATATTAAAATTTCATGGCCAGATTCAAACTTTAACTATTTTTAGTCAAAAAATGTTCATTTTACTCATTAAAATGGATTTATTTAACTAAAAATCATTAAATAAAGCAATAATCTTCCATAAATCATCAAAATGACCTAAAACAATTTTAGGACCAAAAGGTATTTCATGCTCAAAATTTCGTGGCTTTATCACATAAATCACAAATTTTCTAGTTTTATTTTGTTACTATAACTCGTAAAAACTTTATAAAACCGGTTGCATGCAACATCCTATGTCTGATACCAATTGTTAAGTTCATATACCTACACTTAAGACATTTCTTAAGTAATACTAATTAACTCTTAATTAGCTGGAAAGATCTAGTTACATGCTAACTATATAGATCGAAATAGAGAAAGAAAATGTTCCTCACATTGATTATTATTTGAGTATGGGCACAAGTACAATTAGACACCTTCTCACTAGTAGAAAAAACCCCTATTGCGTCTATTGAAATACATCGGTTTTAAACAACACGACGCAAAAACTACTCTATTTTGGCGGGAATTCATTTTTCTCCCTATAGTTAGGCTTTTTGCGTCATTTATTTGTAAAACTTGATGTAATTAATATTATTTTTTTGCGTCGGTTCAAACAGAAAGCGACGCATTTAACAAAATACATCAGTTATTTTTTAAAACCGAAGTATATGATATTACTTTTTTACATCAGGTTGTTTCTAAACCGATGCAAATGCTATTAAAAAAAATTATACCCCTTCTCAAAACTTCCTTATTACGCATACCATATACATCCTTTCAATTCCCAATTACACATACCTAATTCAACTCAAATCCTTTTAATTGTCGTACAGCTGCCGAACCGCCACTACTACCACCCCAACCAGCGTTGTGTTCTGTTGCTTCTGTCGCACCCCTCACCAGTCCCACCGTTGTGTCCTGCTTAATCGGAGTCGAGGCTTCCTTAATCACCAACACGATCGTACCCTACTGCGCTCTCCTGCCGTCGCACGAGTTTTACCCTGCCTTTCTATAGTTGCTCAAATCGTCGCACAAGGACCCAACACCAATACCGTGTTGCCCTCCTTTAAGCCCGACTATAATCAAGTATGTTTAGTATTGTTTGTTATGTTTATTATTTTCTTTATTTGAATGTAAATTGTTTTGTGTGTTTATCAATTCTTCGATACTTGTTCGTCTTTATTGTATTTATGAAACGTTTTATCATCTTGAATCGCCTTGTAGTTTGAATTTAAAGAATACTAACGGAATGGTTAGGGGATAGTCACCAAACTGAGTGTTTAAATTAGGCTAGGCGTAGTCATCGTACTGCCATGTTTCTTTTTTATTTTGTTTATATGAATTTACTTTAGAGAACTACTAGAATAATGATGTGTTATATATATGATTGTTTAACAAACAACTTGATATAGTTTTAGAAAACGTAGCACTGTTCAAAGTGTTAATTTGACATATACGAATGTTTGTTTTATTTCTCATCAGTAGCTGCTTGTTGATCAACTGATGTTTGAATACCCGATTATATCAGTTGTGCCTAATTACAATTCTACGGGCTACTACATATCACTATTTTATTGTTCTTGCCTTGATTTGTTTTGGTATTCCCTGCCAATTATGTGTTACCTTATTAAGAATTTACAAAAATTCTCATATATACGTCTTAAGATTTATGACCATTTATAAAGATAGGACAAATATTTTATCGTTACCTACACATTTCACTTTTATTTTATACATACAAGTGGGATACTACTTGACCCGTTTTCACTTTTATCGTTTCCTAGCGGCGTTGGTGTTTGATTTAGGGATTTGATCGATGGTAGGTAACTGTGATTGGAATTAGAGAAGCAGAATAGATGGAGTGGAGTTTCATCCGGAAACATGAACGGAGTATTAATGTGTAATTACAAAGGGAACGATGTCTTCTTTGCTTGATTTTTTAGTAGTGATTATAAAAAATTATTCCTAACAAAAGAAGAAACTGATAATAAACTTGTCATTTCTGTAATGATGTAATATGTAAACACAAATTCTCATTCAAGACGGGTCGATCCGTCTTAAGCTTAAGTCGGGTCAAGCCCCCTCACAAAAGGCAAACGGGGGTGCAAGTGGGAGGAAAATTAATTCTCTCACTTGCTCTTTGTGAGAGGGGCTTGACCCGTTTTAAAGGAGACTTTATGATAGGTAAAACATAGACAAGGTAATTTTTTTTTATTGTTTAACAAAAATCAATGGAACAAAATAAATTTAAGTAGTAGTCAAATAAGTTACGTTACTGAACATAGAGAGGCAATTGTCTTTTGTTGGTTAGGACTACTTTAAAAACTCTTTTTAGGAGGCTTAAAATCATGTATAATGTCGAGGTTTAGCGTATAAGCTTGTATGACAAAGTAGCATGGTGAAAAAATATCAATCTAGTGGGAAACACATAGAGGGAGGGAATCACATCTATATCAACTAAGTGATGAACGAAGCACTCACAAATACAGAGTTATTTTGCGTCTTAGATCATAAAACAATCCTTTTGAAATGCCATGTTAGAATGTGTTTCTAAGTTCACATTTAAAGAGTATTATTGCAGGTAAGGCTGAAAATATTTTTAGTAGTGTTGTATTATGATGAGTATGGATCGATATTGGATGTATGAGAAGCGGCATTTCCATTTTCTACAAAGGCTTGATGAATTTATTAGTCATGCTGTTGCACATCAAAAACTATATGGGGATGAGGAGAAACTCATTTGCCCATGTAGCGTATGTAAGAACCGGATAAAGGTGAGCTCTGCAAGTGAAATGCGAAGTCATTTGATAATGAAGGGGTTTAAACCAAATTACCATGTCTGGATATGGCTTGGAGAGAAAGAAAATGACATGCAAGGTACCTCTTCTAGCAATATTGAATGTTATTTGAAAATGAAAAGAAAATGAAAATGACATACAAGTTGTGGTTGATGCTTCAGTTTTTAACTACAAAGACAATAACAATATTGAATGTTATTTGACCGTTGTTAAAATTTGGCAGATGTTTCGCTATTTGTGGCTAAATGTTGTAATGCTTCAAGCTTGGCAAAGGTATATATGAACCTATATCTTTTTTGGTCTTTTGTTCACTAATAGTTTGGTTACTAATGTCATCATGATATTTTGATGGAAAATGTAGTTTCTTGTATCAATGTGCAACTAATATCAAAGCCACTAAATTAGTTGCATACTTGTGCCCCGTGCAACTTGTGGAGTACATGCGTAATCCAAGAGATTGTGAAGAGTATATTGGACATGCAATGAAAATCCAAGAAGAAAAGAAATATATAATGGGAGCATTTTATGAGGGGTAAGTACGAAACTTATTATTAGATTTATATATGCATATAAGTTCTCCTAATTATTGATATATATTGATTTGTCATGTTTTGTTAATAGTAACCATTGGATGTTGTTTGTCATTTGCGTTGGATTGAACACAATATATATTTTGAACTCGCAACAAAGGAATCCAAAGAAGTTAGACATAAAAGTTGTGCTTGAAGGTGCTTGGATATTATATTGTGCTTATGGAGGAAGACGCAATTATAATAAAAAAAAGCAAACTCAATATCAAAGTGATTGAGGTAAGAAAAGTTTTTAACTATTTTTGTGACACCCTCAAATTTGCGGAAAGAAAAAAAATAATTTAAATACATAATGAAGGTGTCTGAAATAAAAATGGTCATTTCAAAACGGCAATAATATTCTACAAAAGAAATATACAAGACGGGAGACATATCTCCCGTATAAATACGGAAATAAAAAGAGTATATAATAATATACAATCTAAGAACCGAATATAGGTCCAAGGTAAATACGTCGCTCGCTAGCTCGTCAATGTACCCAATGTATGCATCACAAACCTGCCAACCGCATTAAATATAAACACGGAAGCCACAGTCAGTGGGGAGTAACTCCGAGTTCTCCCAGCCACGAAATGTCGAGTTTAATGAAACATGAATAACATAAAAGCAATGTATATGGAAAATACAAAACTTAAACAGATATGATATGCTTTTCATGTTATGAAACAGATAACTGACAAATAACCTAGCATGTGAAAGCTATCATGTGAGACCGATAATAAACTATAACTCGAGGT